>JAGFPH010000014.1:1918201-1938053 GCA_018207615.1 Philaenus spumarius | reverse complement strand
ACTCGGAGACCAGACATCTAGTCATATCCCGTCAGCTTGGAAGCGAGCCAACCACCGTTTGCTTTACTTCCGCCCTCCTACCCTCAAACAACAGATATGATTAGATATTATCTGGTCTCCCTAGCCTAGGTTCGAACCCAGCATCTTCTGATCAGGAAGACGCAACGTTATCCACTAGGCTACGGCTTGATTAAAGAAAACTGACCAATTAACAAAACTTCAGTTACTTTACTATCGGTATAAATATTACGTGTAAAGTAAAAGTAAAGTAAAAGATAGTTTATCAGCACCATCTAGGAGTGGTTATAGGAAGTTTGCTTGGTTGCTCTTAAGTTTGAATCTGTCTAATTTGTATGTGTGAGAGGTTTATAATAATAACTTACAAATGAAAGACTAGAACATGTTTTAAAAAATTGGGGAAATCACACCATATAAATTGCCAATTGAAAGCAAGCACTAGCCAAGCAAGTCCAGCTTTCTGGTGGCATTCGTTGAAACTAGGTGTAGACCTGATGTTTTACAGAACTGCAATGGTACTCTAAAGTACCTCCAGGGCTCAACTTGAAGATAAAGCCACTGTTACCTTTTATAAAGGCAGTTAAATTGGGTGGTACTTAAAAGTACCGTCGGGCAACAAAGGTTAAAGCTAAATTGACTGGGCTGGTACTTAAATTAAATTAATGAACACAATTTAGATAGTGTATTGAAAAATTAATTTTGAAGTGCGTTGTGGGTAAAATAAGATTCTTATGATCACGGCAGGTGGTCATGCACGTATTAAATATATTTGTTTTTAATTTTAATGAAATTTATTTTATATGCATAGTTATCCCACTTTAATTATGATTAAATTTTAAAGGTAGTTACCTCTTTTCATTATTTTGACTAAGTAATCAAATTGCAAATAGATTTTTACATCACTTAAGAATAGTATTACACAATAGTATCTTTATAGCTTGTAGGAGGTTACTGAAATTTATATTTATTGTATAGATGTACCTGTCCTACTTTAATCTCTTTGATTGTAGTGACCGTAACATTCTCTAAACAATCCAAGTATTAATGTGTGAAAATTGTGAAATTTTTAGTGAAATTATCGAGTAGTTTTTGAGCATATAGAAAAAGTAATTGTAAAAACAATTTTTAAATTTTAAGGATAGTTATCCCACTTTATCTATTTGACTTAAGTATAATTGCAACTGGTTTTTTATATCACTTAAGAATAATATTACACAATTTTAGCTTTATAGCTTGTAGGAAGTTAGTTCAATTTTAATTTATTGTATAGAAGTAGCAACCCCTTTTTAACCCCTTAGATTGTAGTCTCTAAACACTCCTGGCAATAACATGAATAAACTGTTGAATTTTTAGTGAAATCAATTTGAAAAGTTTTTAAGTCTACAGAGAATAAAGCAAGAAACAAAGAAATATTAATTTTTATATATTGTAGGTTAATGAACATTTTTTTTAAATTTTACCAAACATTTTAATGATATGCAATAGCAAACTTGGACACTTTTCCACAAGTTTTCTAACTTTTAAAAATAACAGCAAAAAAATAGTGGAATATAAAATTAAAAGGATCTTACAACTGATAACTGATTGGGTATTAATCATGTCTCATTCCCAAACATTTAAAAATGGCGGCTAAAAACAAATTTTTAGTTTTTGTAATGCTCTTTTTTAATAGGGAATTCTTGAAAAATAAAAAATATAAATTGGTAAATAATCACTGTTATGAAGGTTTATTAACATATAATGCTTTAGATATTGGCTTTCTTTTTCATATTTTTGGTTATACAGTAAAACCCCGGCTAACCGAACTAAGTGGGGGGGGAGGGGGGAAGCAGTTTCAGATAACAATTTTTTTCCGTTAAGGGTCTGCTCCAGTAAACGAGAAAGCAACCGGAAACGCAAACGCTTCTCTCTGTAACCGTATCTAAACACTGCAATTTCTTGCAGCTGAGCGCTTTGACATTGCCTCATTTCAAACCATTTAATAAATCCAATCTTTTGTAATCGAGTGCTGAAAAACAAAACTGAATATTCTTTATAAAATTTCGGATCCGGCTTGCAAACTACTTTTCATTATTCATTTTTTATGTCGTTAGGAAAAAAATTCAAACTTTGTACTTACAAAATGTCAATTATATAACAAAAGAAAAGCATTAAAAAAAATCTAAAATGCAAAACGGATGCGTATTGTTATTGTGCTTAAAATAAGACCTTGCAAACAATTTTATGATAAAAAATAAATGAAATAAATGAATGGTTTAAAATTTAACATTGCTCTTATGGGATAAAAATCCAAGATGGCCGCCACTACAGCAGACCCTTAAGCCATGAACATCTAACACTACAGTTTTGTTCAAAAATCTCATGTAGACTACACTTATGTTCTTTATTTATGTTAAAATTTTATTTATAGGATTACTGTTATCAATATACAGTATACTGTACTTAATAGTTTGTAGCATATGAATTACTCATTTAAAAAACTTAGTAATGTTTGTTTCTTGCTTCCCTCCAAACCTGTAAATCATGGTCTTAAGGCCTTCACTCACCTAACATAGCGTCTGTCCGCGGATGTATGCTTTGCCCGCGTTCCTTGCTATGTACGATTCACAATGCCACGCTATGTAACTTAATCAAAACGAAAACAAACAACACGTGATTTGGAAGTCGACTTGGCGCTTGAACAGGAAGAAAGAGAGGCGAGTAGGCATTCATCGGTCGGTAGAAAAATCGCTCCTCAGGCATATGCTTGCGATACATAGTGGGCATAGCGTGTGTCGGCAATGTCGGTGTGATTTGCTCCTTAGGAGGTGTGGGAGAGTTAGCAGTGTTGCTATAGTGGAACTGCCCTCTACCGACTTTGACGGGACCATCAGGGTTATTCTATGCCCATAAATAAATGTGTGAAAAGAAATACTTAGTTTGTTTATTTCGTGGTTTGATTCTGAGGAGGGAGAAAATAGGCGGCTCGACATCAAAGGAAAGGGGAGACTTCTAACATTTTTCGAGTTCTGAGAAAACTGAATTCAAAGTTTGACATTGACACTTTTTTTTAAGCCACCACTACTTAATTTCTAATAAATGTTTAGGTTGTAGAAAAGGGTTCTAATTTTGATTAAAAACACAAAAATTAAATATTGTACATAAAATAAGGCCATTATTTTTGGATTTCCGGAGGCGTTTCAGATAACCCGGTTTTGATCCAAGTTCGGTTAAGCGGGGTTTTACTGTATTTAATTTTTAACCCCTGATGCAAAAAGAGGGCTGTTATAAGTTTAACGTGTGTATCTGTCTGTGGCATCGTAGCTCCCAAACGGATGAACCGATTTTTTTTTTTTTTTGAAAGGTGACTAGATCAATAGTGTTCTTAGCTATGATTCAAGAAAATCTGTTCAGCCGTTTGAAGATCATCCTAGTTGATGTGTCAAGGTTTTTTAAATTTTTAATTTATGATTACCAACAATCTGAGTTTTGTAGTTATGTGTTTACAATTTTTCTTAATGATCTTATTATCTCAAACTAACAAGGGATAGTTTCTGATAATCGGATAGATGTCATGAAACGTGTAAAACAAAAAAGAACAACAGAGATCATAAGGAATGTATAGTACTTCATTACTTACAAGATGTTTCAGGTCCATGTACGAGTCAGAAGTACAGTTGAATATATCTGGTGTCATCCATGCTCCAAGCAGCGTATCACAAAGTCTAGAAGCTTTTCCTTGAGACCCTGATGGACATGCTTCTACAGCTTCATGACCAAACAACGTACGTGGCCACCACATTCCTTCAGCAAAGTTACGTGGACATCCATCATAAACAACTGGAACCATAAATTGTATTAAATCAAGATGGCTTCTAATGAACTGCAAAATTAGGTAAAATTTGAATTACTAAATAGTACCATCATGTAAAATTGTTGTTCACAGAAACCAGCACAACATACATTGTTTTACTGCCCATTCATTGAACTCTTGATAAAATTTAGTCCTTACAAGTTCATTTCTCATGTTGGCCATCAGCCACATGTAGTTTAACCAATATTTTCAGATTAACACGTTCGCTACCACCATTGTAAAATTTTTTCGTACACATAGACTAGCGTCACATATAATATATGAGACAGCCGGTTTCTATCTACATAATGATGCCGCAAATGTGCGTCGCCTGGTCTAATTGAAATAGAATGACGTCGCATATTCGTGGCAGTATTATTTTATTATTTAATAGCTAATTTTGAAGTACTAGTATATTTTAACAATTTTTGGACCAAGCATTTTTTTGGGGATGTGTAAAAAGTGTAAACTGATTTTGGGCGAGAGGTTTTAAAAACTGCACACTATAAAAATAGACATATTTGGCACACGTTTATTTATAAATATTTTTTTTTTAATTGAAGATGATGGACTTTTTAATAAATGAACATATAAGCTGAAATAGGTTAAATGTTAGTGTTAGACTCCTGAAGACGGAGAAGTAGTGAAGCACACACGGAATGTCAGTAACTAGGCTTGAACCTACGCAAATGTGTTGGAGGTTCTAGCACATAAAATCTTAAAAACTTTTAATTCCAGTAAAAAAAAGTGCTATTTGGATCCACTCGTCCGATCCACTTAGAAAACCAACATGTGTGCCATATTTGAATCAAATCAGACAAACACTGCGGCCGTTACAGTACGAACACATATATACATACAAATTTTAATGACAACCAAACCGTGTTCCGGGGACCATGATCGGTACTCATTGACTACTCCCGACCTTAGGTCTCACCATAAGAGCCATGCAATAGCTCATCTGCCCTATGGAAATTCGCTAAAAACTCCGTGACAGTATATGTCTATGTTTAGTTTGCAATAAGCTTTTTATCTTACCCCAGGGAAATCAGTAGAATACAACAAAGAGAGGAAACACGGATTTCAACGTACTTCTGTGGTTATATTTCACAGTGCAAAGAGGTAAAAATCAACCTATATTTATGTTTTATTATAACGTCGCTAAAATTATTGGCTTTATTCATATTGCAGTAGACCTATAGTTTGTACTTCAATAACTAGTTTGGTTCCGTTACAAATTTAATTTTTGTTAAAGAATCTGAAGCATGTTCCTTATTTTATAATGACGACACCGGATACGACACAAAATCAACTCCTATAAAAGCGTGAGGATTTTGTCCGAACGTCCGTGAGTATAACAAAATAATGTACCGCATGCGCAATATTGTATTGCATGATTTATGCGTTAAACATATATAACAGTTGATTTCGTCATCAGCTGTACTCCAACGACTACATGTGGACAATTTAAAGTAATGTTTACAACTTATACGTTAAAATTTGTGTTGTTATTATAGGAATAACTATTAAAAAAGCCGTTTTCAAAAGTAAATTGGACTTAAAATTCGGCCGCTAGAGTGCGAATACATAATATATATATAAATAATTTTTAATGGCACCCTAAAACGTGTTTTAGAGACCATGATCAGTGCTCATTTACTACTGCCACCTTAGTTTTACCATAAGGGTCACTGCAATAGCTTATTTTTCCTATGGAAATGCACTAATAATTGAATATGTTTATGTTAAATACGAATGTTTCCGAAGCTAAACGAATTGGTAGGTGTTCTTTAAATTATTAGTATAAATGATAAAAGGTGTATTTATATTCAATTTATAACTTCAAAGCTAATCTTATAACGTATTAAAGCCATTGTCAGTTCTATAACTCATATTTAAAAAATGTAACTTACAAGACATTGTATTATTAATTTAAATTGTAAACATAACCCCCAAAGTATAATCTACGATAGATGTTGTTAAACTATTGCAGATGATGGGTGAAATCAGCTGTTATATTATATTGTTACTCACGTACGTACACTCGCTTTTATACAAGTTGATAAAGTAATGTTTACAACTTCTAGGTTAAAATTTATTATACGAATAATAACGTACATCGGTACATCTCATTCATCCTGTCGTGTCTTATAATCTGTTTTGGGCTATTGGTATGAATTATTGATATTTTAATAGATCATAAAAGTTTGAACTTCTGTTGTTGGTAATTTTGTGTACGAATTATCAAACTAATTTTGGCTATAATATGCTATGTGATCGGTTTTGAGGTTAGAAATCGTTGAAAATGTATTTTTACAATCAGTTTTGTTTACTTCATTTTTTGTTCTAAAAAACAACTTAGGCATACTACAAACATTAAGCTATATTTTAAACTGTCATTGTAAGCTGTAAATCTTGGACTATTGGTCTGAGTTATTGCTATTTTAATAGAATCATAAAAGTTTAAGCTCCTGCTAATTTACAAATATATGCCTACTGTCGATTAATACTTATCGAATTTTGAAGTGAACAATAAGATAGTTTAGCCTAAATGTCTGTATTTAAAATATTTGGGTTTAAAATAGTTGATTTAAATAGGCCTATGTTTAAAATGTCTGCTTTACAAAATGTATTGCAGGTTTGTAAATAATGTTTTTTGCAACACTGTCTGCTTCCTGATGCAGAATTTGTATTACAATTTTAAGACAAATACAAAAAAATAGTTTTTCTGATGTTGTATCAAATTTATCTAACGTGAAATCTACTAGTCTTTAATATAAATGTTTACTTTGGCTAGGTGAAAGAGGAAGGGAAACTGTTAAATAATTGTATGTTAATGTATAGTGTTACAAGATCAATGCACTCTCTGTCGGGACCTTGGATTTTCTGGCGCTTTGCCGACATTATGGTTGGGAATAAAATGCATCGCAGTATGATCAAGTATAGCACAATACGACTGCCATCAGATTCTTCAAAGCGAAAATGAATAAAGTAAGAAATACTTGTTCAGTCCAGGAAAACCAAAGAATAATAGTATAAAATGTTTCATACTCAGTAGCTAACGTTCGTTTCCCTACAATTTCGTTCAAGAATTAAGTCACGTTGCCGTTATTAGTCAAATATTTGGGATGGTGTCGGACAGTTGGTTACACGGACATCTCGTTTGGGGCCAGCTACTTGAATTGGTAATATTCCAATCCACGATGACACCGACTAATTCTGCTCTCATTAAGGTAATTTCTCCGTAATAACACCAACACTCTGATTTAATGCTATTGGCTTACTTATACCAGGGTGTCTACCAAAAGTGATTTTTGAAATTCCTTGTTATTTCCAGGTTTTTTCCAGGTTTCTCAATGATCTTCCTGGTTATCCTTATATGCATATTACACGCCATTCGGTGCTCAACTAATAGTAAGTAAAATAAGTACTCTCATTTCATCAAATTTCAACAAAATAACAAATTCCTCAACCAAAACTTGTTTCATGAAAGTTAGAAAAGACAAAGATGATAAGGTTTGGATTCACATGTTACTTCTAAAATATATTATTTTTAAGATAAGTGAACAATTTTATAAGACATACCTATGTATACTTCTTGAAGACAAATTTTAATTCAGACTGATAATTCTAACTTTTTTTGTTTTCTTAAATAAGTTTGTACTGACCTTCATTACTTAAGGGTTGTTAAATAGACTAACTGTTACTATTAGAGAACTGAAATTTATCAAAAATCTTTTAACCCATCACCAATCCATGGTGATTGCCTCCTAAATCATATAACTGTTGAAATTAAATCACGAATACACTTTATATTATTTTTACAATAATAAAAGTTAAAAAAATAGCAATATAAAGTGTATTGGTGATTAAATTTCAACAGTTATAAAAAATATGAAATTTCTAAAAACAAGCTACAAAATGTTAATCAAGTATGGGAATTTGTGGAGTAAATATAAAAACATAACTTGTAATAAAAAAATATATTACTAAATTACCAAACCTTTGTAAAAATCAAAATAAAAACATCAAATATAATAAAATAAAACAAATAAAGAGTCATTCACCAACCTTAACACACACTTGATATAAATATAAAATTGGTTTGCTAAACGCTATTTGGGTAAGCCAAAAATATCTAGGCTGCATACGATTATTTTTATAATTGGATAAAAAGAAAGCTGTTTAGTCTGTCTATGAATATTGAATCATTTCGACATGCTGCTGGACCAATGACATGGTAATTTCTAAAGTGGCAATGTCCGTCAATAAATAAATAAATAAACAAACCTTAAAAAGTTAGATAGCATTCAGAATTAGACACAAAGGATCGAAACAGATATCCGAATACAACTTGTGTTCATTTTATGAACTACCATTGTTCAAATATTATTTAAAATACAATGACAAAATGTCCGCAAAATAATACGTTGTCCGAAATTATTAGCGCTAATTTTATAAAACGTCGGCATTAAACCCGCAATTTAATATACAACAGCGTATGTCCGCAAAAAATCGATGTCCGAATA
This sequence comes from Philaenus spumarius, assembly GCA_018207615.1. Lineage (NCBI taxonomy): Eukaryota > Metazoa > Arthropoda > Insecta > Hemiptera > Aphrophoridae > Philaenus > Philaenus spumarius. The sequence goes on along the minus strand of JAGFPH010000014.1, from coordinate 1,929,674 downwards.
CCATTTATGCAAATTTTATGAACTACCATTGTTGAAATATTATTTAAAATACAATGACAAAATGTCCGCAAAAGAATATGATGTCCGAATATTATTAGCGCTAATTTTATAAAACGCAATACACAACAGCATATGTTCGTGAAAAACCCTACTCCCGAGAACAATAATTTGTTCTTGTTTCTATGAAATACCGGCGTTAAAACTTAATTTAAATTACAACAGCTAAAGTCCGCGAAAAGGTTATTTAGATGACACTTGTAAAATTCGGAAAAGGTGGAATTAAATGTTGCAATTTGCAAGAATGAATAACAAGTAAAACAAAGGCACTTCGTCGGGATTCCCACAGAAAACATAAATCGCGGGTAACGTAAATCCCGAAAGTGTCCAAAATGTTTTTCCCGAACTAAAAACAAATAGAATTACAGTAGAGTCCCGGTAATTCGAGTCTCGATAATCCAAGGTTCCGTGTAATTCCGAGGCTGAAAGAAAATTAAATTGGTTTTGTGAGTATGGATGATTTCTGAAAGGTGTCACACTACTGTAGAAATGAAAAAAAGGGAGGTGGTGTTGTTATTTATAGTAAACCTGATCTAGGTTATGTAGAAAGGCCAGACATCAAAGAAATAAGTGTTGAAAAGCATTTTGAAGCGGTTGCAATGGAGAAAGTCAGTAAGGAGGGTAGATACACAGTATGCTGTACATACAGAAGTCCGACAGGGTCATTTGACATTTTCTTACATAAATTGGAACAATGTTTAAATGTAATTCATAAGGCTGAAAAACAAATTTTAATGATTTGTGGAGATTTTAATATAGATTTATTTGCTGAGGATAATAGGTTAGTAAACTTATTGAATGTGTTTAAATCTTTTAATTTACATCCAACTGTTAGGGTGGCAACAAGAATAACCCTTGAGTCTGAAACATTAATAGATAATATTATGACAAATGTCGGTAAATATTCTTACAGTGTCTCAAATATAGATTTAGGGGTATCTGATCATACTTGCCAAATATTGTCTGTAGGAAGAAGTCACACAGCCTCAGACACATGGATAAATAAACAAGTTTTTCAAGATTATTTTCTAAGATATAGAGCCATATATCGTGAATATATGATAAATATTTGCAAGAAATAGATAATTTAAGTAAGGCGGGTTGGAATATTGTCAAAAAGGACATTGGATTGAGTTTCAAAAGCGAAAAGAAAATAGAAATATTAAATAGTGATAAGTTAGTAACAGAAACGAGTGAGTTAACTTTGTTATTTAATAAATACTTTACAGAAGTCGCTGAGAAATTGTTGGAAAATCAGGATGATAAGAATGTAGGAACTGTAACTCAGCTAAACGGTAAAACTAGATGTAATTCAATGTATTTGTATGCTGTTACAGAGAGTGAAATTGATCTGGCAATGAAAAATAAGAAATCAAGTGAGTTGGATTCAATCCCGGATTTTCTACTGAAACAATGTAGGAAAGAATTATTGCAGCCATTAAAAAATATAATTGATTGTTCATTTAGGACAGGTGTTTTTCCAAATAGGTTAAAAGTTTCTTTGGTAAAGCCACTCTTTAAAAAGAATGACCCAAAAAAACTAGAAAATTACCGCCCAGTGTCATTACTATCAGGTTTTTCAAAAATTCTGGAACACATAATGAAGAGAAGATTGATGTCATTTGTTGAGAAGTTTGAAATCTTAATAGATGCGCAAAATGGTCTTAGATGTAACAGATCAACGATAACAGCACTGTATCAATTTGTAAATGATATTTATAAGGTTTTCGAAGAAGCAGAAAATGGTCTAGGTATTTTTTGTGATCTAATGAAAGCTTTTGATACAGTTAATCACTCTATTTTATTATATAAATTAGAAAAATGAGGAGTGAGAGGCTTGGCTAATAATGGGTTTAAGTCATACTTGGAAGATAGATCTCAAATCGTAGAACTAACACAACACAACATGGGATATTTGACCAAATGCAGATCAAATTCTTTGGGATTGAAATATGGTGTACCTCAAGGATCAGTGCTGGGACCCATTTTATTTGTAATATATATTAATGATATTTCAGAACATATCAAATCTGAAAATTTAGTTGTTTGCTGATGACACCACTATCATTGTTAAAGATAAATCCTATAAAGAAGTGCAGAAAACAGCAAGCACAGCTCTTAAAGAGTTAGATAATTGGTTTCTTAATAATAAATTGACTCTAAATATTGGAAAGACTCATTGTATAATTTCAAAATAGAAGTAAATGTGCGGTAGCAGCAAGTGATTTTCATATTGGCATAGGAAATCACAAAATTGATCTAGGACAGTGAACTTTCTTGGAGTGATTATAGATGAACAGTTGAACTTTAATAAGCACATAGAGAAACTTAATATAAAGCTAAGAAAGCAATGTTATTTGTTAAAAATTATATGTAATATTGTTAGCCGGGAAGTTGTAAAGATGGTATATTTTGCTTGTTTTCATTCCCTGTTAAATTATGGTGTTGTTTTGTGGGGGAGTGCTCCAGCAGTGGAATCTGTGTTTAAAATGCAAAAAAAAAAAGCAATTCGGGTTATTTGTTGTGTACCTTGTAGAACATCCTGTCGGCCATTGTTTAGAAAACTTAATATTCTTCCATTTCCATGTATATACAGTAGAGCGTCGAAAATCCGAACTAATTGGGACCGAGGGGGGTTTGGATTATCAATTTGTTCGGATTTTTTAAAACAACCAAGGAAATGCCATTAGGCTAAAATACATGCCCTTTAATTGATTAAAGTGGTTAAACAGTACAAGCAGTAATGTAATTACAATACAGTATGTAAGACTACTTACATATTATGATTTACTGCACGTTATTACGTAGGGATCTTTATATAAAGACTACTCGCTTGGCACTAATTATGTCGTGAGAGGATCATATACTTGCTACAATAACTCAAACCCCATCAAGAATATTTTAACATATCTTTAATTCCAATGACAGATAAATATACTATTAAATACAGTGCTCTACTAACATGTTCAGAAACAATAACCTTAAATATATCCTATGTCTAACTCTACGGGCAAAACTAAGTTCAAATAATATATTTACTTCCCAAAATTCTCAAACACGGATATCACTCAAATAAATAATTACTTTAATTATGAAACAAACAAAACTGATTCTTCTTAGCTTGATGCTATAAAACTTTCCCCAAATATTCAAAATAAATGTTCCCTCACCTTATTTTGTCCTCGTGGCTTCTTCCGGTCAGCTCGCCCTGCCCCGACGTACACCTACACTCGTACCACCCAAAAAGCCCCGTCTCGAATTTAGTCGCCTCTATTTAACATCTCTGTCCCCACTCAGTTTTACTCGTCTAGCTCGGTCGTTGGCTTACTACAAAATGCAACTATGCGATTTGACTTCATCGCGTGTTGCACCGTAGGCTACCAATAAAATTCTACTTCTAATATAGTTAAAATATAAATTAATAATAACCCTCATCTCACTTCGTAACAACGTGAGGGCAGTGAGAGAGCAGGTATTAAGAAGTGTTTAAAAATAGATAATAATGTCAAACTGCGATGAAGATTTTTGTGAATTTTTAATGACGCAATAATTCAAATTTGCAAAAACAAAATTTTTGCAGGGGCTGACTCGGAACGCGTTCGGATTTTTGACGTTTCGGATTATTGACGTTCGGATTATCAATGCTCTACTGTATATGAATGAATGTATATTGTTTGTAAAAAAAATTAAAGTCAATTTTACAAAAATTCTGATATACATGGGCATGATAACAGAGCTAAAAATAGTCTGTGACCTTGATAACCTGGGCCTTACTGTGATGCCAGTAGTTCGCGGACCATGAAACTGCGTGCACGTATGAAAGTTGGTCAAATCAAAGTTAATGTGTATATATTTATTTTTATGTGTAGTGTTTTATGTTTTTGTTAAAGTTTAATGTTTTGACGACCTCTACGGAGTGATATACTGATGATGGAGTTTCGACTCCGAAACGCGTCTTTATAAAAAGACAACGCATGTCACATGACGGAACCATAAAGGTAATAAAATTTATTACTCAATATATTATATAATTGTGACTTGGACACCAACAATGAACATAAAAATAGTCCCCGACCTCAATTCTATGCCAAATACAAAACAAAAAAAGGTGTTGATTCTGTAGGATTGAAATTTTTTAACAAATTACCTCTAGTAATTAAAAAAGAGCATGATCCTGTTAGGTTTAAGCTTAAACTAAAATCATTTTTTCTTAGAAAGAATTATTACTCAATTTGTGAGTATTTGGAAGATGTGTGCCCCTGATTAAAAGGGAAAATCTTCTTGATTTATTTAGTTACTTAATCTATATTAATTATGTCTGATATTGTTGATTTATTCTGTTTATTGGTGTATTATATTATTTATTTGTTGTAAGTTTTAATGTGTTAAGTACTAGCCCAGAAATGTTTTGTGTTGTTCTCTGCTGCAGGCTATATGTAATTTTCACTGCAATTTGTATTTATTGTTCTGACTTAGTTTTATTTAAATATTTAATAAAATGACTGAAGGTCATACAAATGTATTTTGTTTTTGCGACCTGACCAGTAAATAAATGAAATGAATAGGACCATGCATTGTGACACATTCTTGCTGATAGATTCCGATCTTTAAATTTTTGTTTTCCTATGAATCTGTCAAGAGCGTTTGTACAATAAGACGCCGTTATAAATGATTAACATTTTTTATAATGCCCTGATCCATTAGCTGTACAACTTAAGTCATGTTCGGGGGGAAAAAAAATAACCGTAACGTTGTTCATATAAGTGGGATAGAGTTATGCGCAATACAAGTGTCAATAAACAATATGATTGTTATGTTCTGTTTACAAAAGGTTTTAACAGACAGAGAATTAACAACAGACAGAGATTGGGCAGAGCATCAATGACAAACTACAGCATTGGTACCTAGAGAATTCTTGGAAGGCAAAATTCTTGGAAACCGGTACCGCGTCTAGAATTACAATACGTGTACAAACACGCAAGTCCTGCCCCCTATGTCCAGCCCCCTTTCTACCAGACAATGACCTATTTATCCAGCGATCCCTTTCACAGCACAAGATTTATTTTTAGTGTTGAAAAAAAAACTTTGAATTAAAGAAGTTGACTTCGAACTATCCATATTTTTTTACATTGATATCATATAAAGTTCAAGGGACCGAACCGAAACTTCGAATTAACGGTAATTTCGAATTATCCCAGTTCTACAGTATATACAAAATAACATCCAAACAAACTTTTCCCGGCACTGCCGTATCCCTCTGGCGTGACATCACAGCTCGTAAACGTTGCAGTGTACTTAAACAAAAAACTATTTACGATTTCTTTAAGAAGTAAGTTTCTATTTTTTACTGTGTATAAAATTACCTTTTTACCTCAGTGTTCAATACAAAAGTGTATAATTAATAAAACTTTAATTTTTTCGGATATAAGAGGACTATAAATAGTAGTTTTATCTTAACCTCTACATATTCCGTGTATTTCGAGTTTTTCACAATCCGAGGTACTCTCAGTCCCATTTAACTCTAATTATCGGGACCCTACTGTATTATACTTTTGTTACCGATCTATAAAATTTGTAACTTTTCTTCGAAGTAGACACCCTAATTCTATAGACATAAGAAAAGAATCCATAAGTGGTTGACCTTGAGCCTACTTTACCTTTCTGTATACAAATAACCAAGCATACGCTTGAATACAAATAAAACAAGAAGCGTTTACTTAAAAAACGAAACAATTGCCTAAACATTTTACTAGGGAAAATATCTACATACATCAAAGTAAGAGAGTTTTACATCTTTTCCAACTGATATTTTATTGTTAAATGATTAATTGGGATTAAGTTTAAATAAAGAGAATGTGATTGCAAATACTGGAGATTACATTCAAAATACGGAGAACTGGCTAGTCTGACAATGATATGAACTGAACTGAGTATCTCTCGGTATCAGTATCGAGTTTTGGCTATAGATTCTTGTTACCGATATCAAATACAAAGTATCGGTGGTATCGTGAATCAACCCATCAATAATTTAAATTTTACAATGTTTAAAATAGATTATGCATGTAAATTTATATGGTTTAATAATTCAGTACACATCGAATGTTTTGTTTCTGTTTGGAATCGAGGTACTGTAATTGGAATCGACTTTTGCGATCGATTCTCGATACCGATTACTGCATTAAGAATCAATGGAATCGATTTTAGGAAATCGTTATCGACACATCCTTACAACAAACCTTTGTTCTGTTGCCATGGTTATGGCACGTTCATATCTAACTTTCATCTTTTCTACGAAACAGCGCTTGCTCATGCCGAACTCCCGCGATCGCGTTTACAAAACGAAAATAACACAAGTAAAGGAATAAAATTCCCGGTTACACATCAAAATCATGGCTTTCTCCCATAATTTTCAAGGTCAAATCATATTCTTGGCTATTTTTCGGTTTCCCCGGTTGGTAGACACCCTGTATGTTTTAATAATTATTACTATTTATTATAAATGACATTATTAGTCTTCAAAAATAGTAATTTAATTACGGTAAAATTAAATTTTTTGCAAACAGCGAAATATCGTCAAATGGTCCCAAAAGGGTTACAGACCTGATTTATTGGTATCAGTATATAGAAAGGTCTGTCGCTCATATGTGGTGCTTGGTCAGCGACTTTGAGTTTTTAAAAGCTAGACATTTTATAGTGTGAATTCCGAAAAATGATCTTTTACGGGGGAACGTGAAGTTAATAAATACAGTGTATTTAATGTAGGGTTATTTGGATTTTATAAACAGTTAAGTTACATACTAAGCTTTGGAATCACGAAAACAAGATGATATTTAGATTTTATTTCTGAAATACTATGAAGGCAATTGTTAATACACAGCTTGTATTGTGGAGAGGGCTCTTTCTTTCTTTTTGTTTGTGAGCATAATAAATTACGATATCGTCTACGCATTGCAGTGACATAGGCTAACCTATTTTGTTAATGTAGTTAATAATTTCAGATATATATATAGTGAAAATAAAAAAGAAATTAATACAATTGTTTTATCCATAGAACCATGCATATATAATGACTAACTAAAAAAAATACAACAAAAATATTGTTTTAATTTTGTAGTAAATATACAGGTTATAAGCCATTTTTCGCCTAGATTCTGAAAAAAAGATACCTGGGATATTCAAAGTCATCATCAGTACATTACGCCACTAATATTGACAAATTAAAACCGTAAAATATAGACCTTTGATTCCTCTCTAGAACATGAACTGCTAAATCAACACTAAACTTAACAATATTACAACTCTAGGGCTTAAGTAAATTAAAGCAGTTTGAATACGATTTTTTCAGTAACCCTTTGAATCCCAACATCCAGTTTCTCCAACGTTAGCTATACATGGGTAAAATCCCTATGTCCGATATTAGGACTTTAGAAAATGATTTATTTTGATTATAAAAATATCATATCTATGTATCTGGCTATGGTCCGTTTCTCTGTGAAATTTGTAATACGTATATGATAACACTTAAAATAAAAATTGATGAAAAAGTTTAAATATCAAGTTTTTTGAAAAGAAGGCGGCAAGAATCTGAATACCTCTTATCAAAAATAGACCAAATTGTAAACTTTTGAATTTTGAAGATCTTTAACAATGATCTCTTAGCAACATTTCCCCATATAGAAACACCATATTGAAGATGACAGTAACAAAATAAACGAAATTTTTTTTTAAACATGCTTTCATATCCATGAATAACATAAATAGACTCGAACTAAAAAATAACCCACAGATGTAATTAATTCTTCCTCAGCAAATCTGATATTGTAATGAGACTTGATAGCTTGCAATATTTTTACTTTTCAAAAAATAAACACACCCAAAAAGCATGGGGCATACGCTTGCAAAGTTCCGAAAACATCAAGCCCCATGCTTTTTTGGTGTGTTTATTTTGTGAAAAGTAAAACGATTGCAAGCTATCAAGTCTCATTACAATATCAGATTCGCTGAGGAAGAATTAATTTTATCTGTGGGTTATTTTTTATTTTGAGTCTATTTATGTTATTCATGGATAGGAAAGCATGTTTAATTTTTTTTCATTTATTTTATTTTGTACTTTTTAGTTATAGTCATAAATTGCATTTTTCCGAAAATTGTTGGTCCTCAGAGCCAAACCCCCCCTCTATCTGAGGGTTAATTTTTTTGGTTAATATATGTATGCGAGAACGCAGTCATAACGCGATGTGCTATACGGAGCAGCCCGAGGCAATCCGGAAAGAGCCGAGGCGACCGTGTTAATTGCTAGTGAGTTGAAGAAAAGCATGTAAAAGTATACCATAATATGCCACCCTAATAACTGGTAAAGAGTAATAATTCAACAACCTTTTCAGAACATAAATCGAAAGGTTCAAATTTTGGACAATGCACTTATATGATAACACTAATTCAACTGTGAATCAATTGTCAAATCAAGAAATTATATGAGTTACTTAATCACTAATTTAATTAGTTGATAATTATCTGCAAAGACATCCACTGTGCTGTAATTTCTTCTGTTCTTTGATAAGAATGAGATGTAATTTATTTTTCTAAGTTTAGTATTAGATTAAGTTCACTAAAACACTCTATGGCTTGATTTAGAGTTATGAAATATTTAATCTCTAAAGCGCTGTGGTCTTAATGAGGCATGATGAGGGTTGTATCATCTGCATACATAAGGGCTGAGCCCCAAATCAAATGTAATGGCAGGTAATTGATATAAAGTATAAAAAGAACAGGACGCAGGATTGACCCTTGATGTACCCCACGGTTAACTGTAAGTATGTCAGACTTATGCACTTTTCCCTCAGCACTGTAAGCGCTACGTAATGAACTTTATTTTCCAGGTATGTTGTAACCCATTTCAAAGCTTTTTCATGAATACCACATCTTATTAATTTATTTAAGAACGAATTGTGGTCACTACAATGAAATGCTTTGCTTAGGTCCATTAAAATATTAATGTTGCCCCGGAAAGGCAAAGGTCCTGGGTTCAAATCCAGGTCTTGGTCCATGTTTTTTCACTTGTAATTTAATTAATTTAATCCTTGCTGAGGAAGTGTGAAAGCAGGTAATTTATTACAAATTAAAAATAATAATAAATAACACCACTGTAGGCTGCAAAAATAATTGAGATTGTTTTCAATGTCGCAAGCGAGGTATTCAGTCTATTAATTCATAAATGCAGTAAAACCGTACAAGTGAGATAACATCGACCAATATCTGGAGGATCAGGATAGCTCATCGGTAGAGTGTTGCCCCGGAAAGGTATAACGTTAGGCGTTATAAAAATATAAAAATGTAAAATGAATTTAATATAACTTGTTAAAAATAATTAATAAAATATTGTTTTTAGGTTAAGCCTATAAATACTAGTTTTCTTTACCTGTTGTCTTTTTACAACTTACAACTCAGGATCGTGAGGTTCCTGAAGAAGTACTCGCTGGAATATAGGATAGTGAAATTAAACTATAATGGTTTACATAACAACTGATTTTTTATTGGCCGCTTTAGCCCTGCATGTTGTTTTCCTTTTTATATCGAGTTACAAAGAGAATTTTTACAATCTTATAAATCACTTTGATTTAAAATGTAGCCAAACAAATAACATAAATCAATTTAAATTAAAAAAATATATGGTACATATAGATATTTAATACTTACGTAAAAGGCAGACACATAAACTAATTAATTTAAAAATAAAAAAATTGGGTCTGCGTCGGACCAGACGGTGGAAGTTATACTTCTTTGGCCATTCGTATACTTTCCTATAATTTTTGAAAAAAAATTTCCCAGCCGGGGATCGAACTAGGGAGCGTGGAAGTCGAGTGCGTTATCCACTCACCCACCGAGATTCTTGAGGTATCTCTTGTAGAGAAAAGGAATAAAAAGGCACTTTCCGGATTAGACTCCTAACGCGTGACGAGGTTGATCGACCGACACCCCAACCCGATTACAAAGGGCGCAAAGAAGTATAACTTAAATAATTTTTCAAAAATAATCTTAAAACAATAATAAACGATAAATACTAGCATTGTTGTAAAAAAAAAGCGTTGGGCGCTCGATGTACGAGAAATATGGACAAAGCGCCCCACGCTTTTTTTTACAACAATGCTAGTATTTATCGTTTATTATTGTTTTAAGATTATTTTTGAAAAATTATTTTTAACTTTTTAGTTTGATATGCTCTAAAAGCGTGTTTTTTAGTTTTTTTAAACTATGTTTATTTTTCACTTTTTAGTTCAATGTATTATAAAAGCGTGTTTTTTAGTTTTTTTTAAACTATATTTATTTTTTAATTTTTAGTTCGATTAATTATTGAAAAAAAAACGAAAATCACTGAAAAAAAAATTTCGGCCGTGGACGGGATTAGAACCCACGATCGGGGATTGACGGCAGCGACGACCAGCGCCTTAGACCGCTCGGCCAACGATTGAACTTGTGTAAGAGAGACATAATAACAGTAATTAGCCACTGGCTTTTAGTCCAAGGGAGAGTTACGATAGTTCTTAAAAATTTGTTCTTACTTTTCAGCGTGACGCGGTTTCTCGACCAACATCCCATCCCAAAGTGTCTAACGGGCGCAAAGAAGTATAACTTCAAAAAGAAAAAGAAAACCCCACTCGCATGCGCCAACACTTTCGTTGCTAGTTCATGTTCGAATTACTATCACATTATTTATGTAAGAGACTTGAAAAGTTCGCCGATCGTAGTGCACACCATTGTCGATGATAGTTATTAGTTCTCGTAAGAATTCAAATCAGTTCTTCAATAACTCACAAAAAAACACCCTTTACGACTTGATTAACAATAAATGTTACATATTTAAACTTTTATGCGCAGCGCGCAACACTTCAAGCATGTTCACCGCTTGGACTCTAGTTGACAAGTGACTTTAGCGTCTTTTTCCACCACTACATTCAGCCGGCGTCTATTTTCTCTCAACCAATCAGAAACGTCTGACAACCTACAGATGTTCAAAGTTGTGTCCGATCTTTGGGTTGCTAACTATGCGTTCTTTCTGGATCTTGCATGTTGAAACGCACGTAGACCTTTTTTCTAGGAAATAGCTTGCAGGTGTTTGCTTCTTATCTCGTCTAGACTGGTGTAGACGTTGCTTTTCTAAATGCGTCTCGAAACTCGTAGCCTATACTTTCCGCGTCTTAAAGTCATTGCATAAACTGTCTATTCTTTAAACTCACATATAGTTTGAATATAATAATTACTTTTAATACTTGTCTGCCTTTTACATTTATTCAAATTAATAATTAAATTTACTTTTAAAATTTTGTCTGCCTTTATCAAAATATTGAACCGACTCATATCTTATGCATTTTCCCTACCCTTTACTTTTAATCGTGAAGCTTTAGTTTAACTCTTTTTT
>JAGFPH010000014.1:1901263-1918101 GCA_018207615.1 Philaenus spumarius | reverse complement strand
ACTCGCATGCGCCAACACTTTCGTAGCTAGTTCATGTTCGAATTACTATCACATTATTTATGTAAGAGACTTGAAAAGTTCGCCGATCGTAGTGCACACCATTGTCGATGATAGTTATTAGTTCTCGTAAGAATTCAAATCAGTTCTTCAATAACTCACAAAAAAACACCCTTTATGACTTGATTAACAATAAATGTTACATATTTAAACTTTTATGCGCAGCGCGCAACACTTCAAGCATGTTCACCGCTTGGACTCTAGTTGACAAGTGACTTTAGCGTCTTTTTCCACCGCTACATTCAGCCGGCGTCTATTTTCTCTCAACCAATCAGAAACGTCTGACAACCTACAGATGTTCAAAGTTGCGTCCGATCTTTGGGTTGCTAACTATGCGTTCTTTCTGGATCTTGCATGTTGAAACGCACGTAGACCTTTTTTCAAGGAAATAGCTTGCAGGTGTTCGCTTCTTATCTCGTCTAGACTGGTGTAGACGTTGCTTTTCTAAATGCGTCTCGAAACTCGTAGCCTATACTTTCCGTGTCTTAAAGTCATTGCATAAACTGTCTATTCTTTAAACTCACATATAGTTTGAATATAATAATTACTTTTAATACTTGTCTGCCTTTTACATTTATTCAAATTAATAATTAAATTTACTTTTAAAATTTTGTCTGCCTTTATCAAAATATTGAACCAACTCATATCTTATGCATTTTTCCTACCCTTTACTTTTAATCGTGAAGCTTTAGTTTAACTCTTTTTTTATTTCTTTATTTTACCTTAATTTAACAATCTTACAAAGGCAAAGGCCCTGGGTTCAAATCCCGGTCTTGGTCCATGTTTTTTCACTTGTAAATTAGTTAATATTAATGCACTTTTCTTTGTTATCAAGAGCAGTTAAAATTAAATCAACATTTTAAATTATAACATCTATGGTACTTTACCTGTACTGTTTTTCCGAAATAATATTGTTGTCATTTAAATGTTTCATATATACTTTTATTATATTTAAAAAAAGGGAAGAATGGATACAGGTCTATAACTCCGTACATCCTCAGAGTCAAATTTTTTGAAAAGTGGTTTATTTTTTTAAATTTTTTATTGGTATGGGAAAATTGCCTCTGAGAGTGACTGATTGGTTGATAATATGTATTAAAGACTTAAGGAATTCTTTACAGCATTGTTTACCTAGCTGTGTTGGTATCTCATCATATCCTGAAGCAGATTTATTAAGACTTTTCATAATTTAAATAAATTAATAAATGTATTTATTTCCTCAATCTGCTACAAATTAATAACAATCATTCTTTTTTTATACATAATTAAACAAAAGTCACCAAAATACAAAAATAACTAAACACATGTCCAAGTTCAAACACTGAAATAAACTTGCCAAGACTGATGTCAACGTAACACTAAATACATAAAAACTAAATAAATATATTATAAGATTTACACATACAAAAATAGGAGTATTATACATACAAAAATAGGATAAAAAACAAAAGAAATATGGTCTTACTTATAATGATCAGTCAAACAAAACTAAAGAACAAGAGAATGTTGGTGTATACAAGATTATCAGAACTATAAACTACAAACTACTTAGAATTTTAAACTATATATAAGTTTCACTGTCTGTTACTGGGTTTAAGCCCATGGAGGGCTGAATGGGAAAAGTCGCACAGTCAGAATAACCCATTTTTTAGCCTTTCTCACCCACTGAATTTATTGCAAACTGGTTGGGTATTTATTTTTCACAGCATTACCACTTGCCTTCAATGTGATATTAGGTGGTTCTACTTGTTTGAAACATGCTTGCCTGTTCAATTTATTATGTTTAGAGGGACTAATTGCAAATAAAACAATTTAAAATAAATTTTTTTAAAACTTACTCATTAATTTTGTATGGCATATTGTTTATTAGCTAAAGAAGTGATGGGATTTTTGGTATGTATTATGGGAAAATGGCTTATACTCATACAAACGTCCAAAATTAAGGGTTAACAGTTTTACACATTTCTGTTTTAGATATTGTAATTTAATTGTTTATAGACTCCAGTATTGTATGTACTCACCTTCACATCCCCTTAAAGTAACCTCTGCATACGGGTTCGGACAAGAATCACAAGCACGACCAATCACACCCGAGCGACATCTGCATTGACCATTGATGGGATCACATTCAGGATCGTAGGATCCAGTGCTATAGCAATCACAGGATAGGCATTTCTCAGAACCCTCTGGTTGGTAGTGGTTTTCCTGCAGAAACAAAAACTGAATTTTTATGAACTGGCATTTTACTTTTAGATAATAAATTATACCTAACGTACTGCTTTATTTACTAATTTAAAAAAAGTGTGTGGACTCTCGCGCTTTAGAAGAGAAATTTCGTAGGTTCTAAAAACAGTTGATTTTATGCATTACAGTTTGTAGGCCTAAGTAATTTCTTTTGAAGAACGAAGTAAACAAAAAGAATTGAAAACAATAAACAACGAGCCAAAGATATAACAATGATTTCGTTGAGTAGCTTTAATACTTCAATAAATATTAAAACATATTCAGCTAATGTTCAGTATAATATGCAAGCGCCTATTGGTTCCTTATGTTACGTATTAACGCAGTACACACCGCGCATGCACGTAGACTGTCTATGAGGTATGCGATGGAGAGAGTAGAAATGATTCCACCTCTCTTCTCAACTGCCGTTTGGAGTCAGAGAAAGAAAACCGTTTCAGTTCAGATCAACTCATGCTACCGTGTCTAGAGAAAATGCTACGTATGCACACAGATGTAATCTTTCAACTGCCAGTTGATATAGGAGAACGGGAAGCATTTCACTTTTCGTCTGATCCAGGTCAATTTGCCCGACTGCGCTTAAAGAAATTTAACTTAAAAATATGTTTTCACAAAACTGAGCAGACTAAACGTTGTTCTACTATGATACAGTTTAACAAATTGTACAAAATAAAATAATAACCTATGGTGTATATCCTTATCAAAGTTTTGAAATAAAAAAGGTAACTTGAAAATATTACCTTGCAAGTACACTCTCCTGTTGTCTTGTTACAATCGGGACTGTATCCATTCTCTACAGGGCAACTACATGGTCCACACACAGGATGTCCCCACCAACTCACTGGACAAGTTTGGTCTACTTCAGTTTCACAGTATTCTCCTGAAATATAATCATTGAAATTAACAAAAATCCAAATGGAATCTATTAACAATTATTTTATTTGAACTAAATTTATGTTGTTTTTGTATAGATGAAAACGTACCCGAATAAAGACCAGTGTTGCACTGACAATGATATCCACGAAGAGAACCTTTATCTTGGATACAGCCTCCTCCGTTCAAACAAGGATTAAGTTGGCATACACTCGCACATTGCGGGCCAACATAACCTAAAAATAAATATTTTATTAATACTTCAAGTTGATAAAGTTATTAGACTTTGGTACATAAGGAAGAACAACAAATATGCAAAACTTAACATCTACTCTACTAGTACAGACAAAAACAAACATATTTGCTAGCAGATAAACCCAGTTTCGCTTAAGCCAAACTAGTTTAAACTCTATAACTTTTCCTAAGATGCTGTTATAGAAAATTGTCCAAACGTCTAAACCAATTTTCTCAATTTTAGCTGTACTTTACAGTACGAATTGTTTTAGAAAAATAAACTTTTTTAATTACAAGGTTATGTAATCTTAGCGAAGGGAGGTCAATGGCACTGCATCTAGCTGTCATGATCTTTGGCAATTTTCACAATGTCTAACTTACAGAAGCAAAGCTGAGCGATATGAAATTTTGCATGAATGGGAGGAAATATTTATGGAATTGTTTCAATTTTAGTAGCAAAAACTTACAGAAGTAATACTCTTTTTTGTACACCAATAGCTTACACAATTCAAAAGTGGTTGTTAATCAATTGAAGATGACTATC
Organism: Philaenus spumarius; assembly: GCA_018207615.1. Lineage (NCBI taxonomy): Eukaryota > Metazoa > Arthropoda > Insecta > Hemiptera > Aphrophoridae > Philaenus > Philaenus spumarius. The sequence continues at coordinate 1,914,152 of JAGFPH010000014.1, read as the reverse complement.
TTCAATAGTCATGAGTGGTACTTAGATAAATTAAATTCTAGATATATCTAGTACGAGTATAGAGAAATACCTGTTCCTCAGACAATACCTAATATTTAGTATGTATGGAATGAAGGATGTGGTTGACTGGAGTAGTATTATGTATACTATGTATTATCATTCTATAAAATTAAAATACATTACTTCTGAATTGCCTAACAAGTTGTAATTATTGTTTTAAATTATTGAATTTTTAAATATTACATTATATAAGGTGTCTACCAGATCATAAAGATTTAATTTCTTGACTTTTTGGGGACTTTTAGGAGACCTGAAATAGAAATCTGCTTTCTTATTTTCAAACAAATAAAAATATATATTTACATCTTAAGAAAATGGACAGATATAAAAATAAAACTCTTTGAATAATACTGGCTAAATACTTAAGAAGAAATGATTTGTTTTTTGTTTTATAACACAGAAAACACGCCATTAAATAAAAATGAACTACAACAGTTTGTGAAACTGAACAAATAATTCGGATTCATGTTTAAAAAATATTGTTTTCCTCTCTCCGGCACTGGAAAAGCTTGTTTGCTAGATAAGGGAACAAAAACTGGTTTATCGCGATTCGCAGAACCCATATTTATTATTATATATATCGATCAAATGAACTAGATGAATTGAACTTAATCTTTAAATAGATTTGAACTTTAAACCAGTTTCCACATGTTTTTCACAGGTGATTCGTACGATACAAACTGTGGGACGCGAGAAATTCAATTTCAGGCAGAAAGAAAATGGTGACCTTACACAACAAATCGTGACTTTTTGGGAACTTTTCAGAATATTTCGGGACTAGAGACTCCCTGTTTTACTATTTTATTTAACTTTATATTTTTGTAGGTTTAGATATTACAATAGTACTATTCACAATTTTTATTAATATCTTTCCTATAAACTTCATTAACCTTTTGAGCTCCATAGGCGAACTCAGTCTGACATCGCTAATTTGCCATTGCGCTCCACTGTCGGACTCATTCCGACACACATTTTAACCTTTTCGCTGCGTATTAAAATCCAAGCAGCTCCCTATATTTTGCAATTATGAGTGAAATTTTAAATTTTTTAATTAAGGTTTATTTTACTTAAATATCTCTTTATTACTATTTCTTGTATTAATATATACTACTATTTTCATTAAAAAAAAATTTTTATTTGTGAAAAACATGATTTAAGCCTTAAAAACATGGAAATTTAATAAATTGTTAAATATTTTTAAGTACTCACATTAAATAATATTTACTATAAAAAACAATGAAAATATTAAATCTACAACAGTTTAATATTAAAACATGTATAAGATAACATTTATAAGCATAAATTAATAATTAATTGTGTAATAAGTAGCAAAGATACAGTAACATATAATTCTAGCCTAGCTAACACACAGAAATTACACTTTCTTGAAGTTGAAATAATGTCAATAAATTTTGTTTCTATAATGGAATATTGTAATAATAATTTTGTTATTGTGAATACTTTAAAATGTTTAGAAAGAGTATTTGTTTTATTTTAAATATTCATTCATTATAAAGTAGGTTAGAATTAATCACCAATACAGTACTTACATTATAAGAAAATAGGCCTATTAAGCCAACACTAAATCACTTCAGAACTTTAATTATGTAAAACAAATATCCACGCGCAATATATACTAGAAATATAATTAAATATTATCATAAACACACACATAAAAGCAATGGAAATCATTACAACCACAATATAACCTTCACTAAACACCCGGTTGGAACGTCAAATGTCAACAAAAACACGTGATACTACAAAGTTTCACTGGCTTAGAAACAGGGAGCAGCACCTACTTGAAGCTAAATAACATCATTTCTGTTCAGTTGGGACTATAATCGACTTACGCAGCCAAAGGAAAAGTTTTTATAACGTTGTGGACTGAAGTCGATTTACGCAGTGAACGGTAAAAACCTCAAATCGACTGTAGTCGATTTACGCAGCGAAAAGGTTAATATGATTTCTATGTTATAAACAAGTGTAGAATCTGTGGTTTTCGGTCTGATGAGACTTCAATGTTGTTAAAACAGTTTAGAAACCAGTGATAGATTATATTGGCTGTGGAATTTATTTTATATCTCTCTGAAGTTGAGCAGCTCGAGAATCATGATGAGCATCGTCTGTAATCTTGCGTCTTGTAACTTTTGTTTTGTCTTGTATTTGTTTTATTTTGTGTTGAAAAATGGAAACTTTTTAAAGTATATGTACCATTATTTCACAAAAATATTTTTGTTAAAATACATTTTTGAATAAATATAAATACAATTAATTGGCATATTTAAACAGACATATTTACTGTACAAAGTATTTTCCAAGCTCTAATAATGTTTATTACTACTTTTAAATTCATAAAAAAAAGACATTTTTTATTACTTGTTTGACCTAATACAGTAAGACCTCGATAATCCGGCACGCTCGGGGATCCGGTGATGCCAGATTATCGAGGTCTTCCTTTAAATGGTTTAGACAGGGAATAAACTATAAATAAATAAACGCACATAAACTGTATATGAACACGTAAATTACACGTTGAAACTACGTAACATTAACTGCGTAGAGAGATTGCCACTAACTAACAAATTTTAAAAGCCTAAAACAAAATCATTTTGTACATATAATATTTATAATATAAGCTCTCTGAGCGCTGGATTGTAACAAATATAAAAAAAAAAGGTTCCGTATACTATTGTGCGAGTGACACGTGTAACTTATGGTTACAAAAAATAATAATACGGCTTCTTTTGTTTCTCAGCCCCAGCGTTGGGAAAGCCATTTTGCAACGATAAGCGTTGCAAAAAATAATAATATCTTCTTTCGTTTATCAGCCCCACGTTGGGAAAGCCATTTTGCAACAATAAGCGTTGCAAAAAATAATAAAAATAAATGATGATAAGTTATACTGTAAAAAAAATGGGGTTCGGTAAAAAGTTCAAAAATTAAAAAAAAATATGTTTTAAATCAAAATAAAAACGTTATATGTGGATTATCCAACAACTATTAATATCTCTTCATCACCTCCTTTACCTATTTACCTTAAAAACAAAAATCGTCGCTCATGTAATACTTAAAATCACTTATGTACCTCCTAGGCCTATTGCCTTGCTTCAATAATAATAAATCATCACCCACCTAAACTCTCCATAACATCTTTCTCCCAACTTCAACGTAGAACAATATTATATTTTTCACCTTCCTTCAACTCACCTTACTCTTAAAACCTTAAAAATCACCTTCACTTGACTCCCATAATCTTAAAAAAAAATAACAATCATAATATTTACGATAATCCACATATAACCTCACTTATGCTCAGTCTGCATATATTTACTTGTAATTACTAATCATTAAAAAATATTTGTTAATTAATTCTATTCTCTTAGGGGTGGGAACCTGGCTATCAAAGTAATGGCTAAACGGACATTCGTGGCTATATAAAGAAATTCAAGACATTGCGGCAAGACAACTATACGTTTACTCTGACATAATTAAAAAATTATTATTTACAACAAGAGATATCAACATTACAAAATAATTAAACAAACAAATCATTTATGTATAAATCTGTACAAGTTATAATTAAGCCCTAGTCTACTTTAAAGTATGACGCAATAAGTAAAAAGTTTAAGTTAAGTTATTTCTCAAAATTTGTAAGATTTCAAAAATGCAGACTTCTAAGCTTAAAAATAATGGCCATATTTACTCACGATACCAGTTGTTTTTGTATTTGTACTTAGGATTTCACTGACTCTACTCGATATAGTTACTTCACTTTGTTTCATTAACGCGTTCGTCCGATCACATGGCAACTTTTTATATCTTCACTTTTTATGAAAAGTACACAACAGATTTCATTTTTTAAGTTTCCACCAACTCTGAAGCACGTCTACTACATTTCAATATAACATTCGTTGTGATTTTAAAGAAAATATCACACTTTTCAACAAATTCTCCACCACCTGCAACTAGCTATGCATACAGTTCACTACGCCATCTTGAATTCTCCTTTTCTTTCTCTCCTCTCCTCTCTTGCGTTGTTAACCGTACTTCTCTCAGAACTGTACGAGCCAAAAGTCACGTCCGCAACTCTGTGCTAGGCCTTCCATATCTCAACGTATAGACCGATGTTGTGTCTTATTATTACTTGTATTTATTCATCGAACTGTCCATAATTCCAAATACCGCTCTGTATCGTTCATTTACAACGCACCACTCATTAAAACAAAGTTTCTGTATAATTTTCACCTTTTACACACGCTCAAATATTGATATGTTTTTTAAGTCTGCTTTTATATTACCTACTTTTACAGTCTGCTTTTATGTTTTATTATTTGTTTATTAAAGAAAAAATGATTCTACTGTAATTATTTTGCGTCATTAAGAAATGTATATATAAAAATTATAAATGGTTAATATTATTTATGTGTTGCTTCATTTATTCATTTAGACCAAACCTCTGTATCTTTAGTCATTATAGGAAATAGCTGATTTATTTCTTATTTTATTATTTTCTCTGTGACATGGACGTTAGTGTTACAGATATCCCCTGTTCATGAAAGAAATTCAAGGAATTTGCTTTCATGAACACCAAAAACACCACAGTCCATGTAACAGAGAAGAAAAAAAATTTTCTTCTTTTTTTTTTTTTTTTAAATTTCAAAGAAATTTGGTCTTTACATTATTCAAAAATTTCAAATTTACAAATTATACTTAAATTTCAATCATTATTCTTATTCCAAAATATTTCACTTATCAATGTTTACTTTCACTTAATTATTAGTTACCACAAAAAATTCAAAAAATCCAAAAAATCAAAAAAAATTCAAAAAATTAGAAACTCAAAATATCAAAAAATCAACTTAAAACAATCAAACATTGAAATCAGATACCACAATCAAACAACATTAAAAAGTCAATTACACATCAAAATTAAGTTTCACAATTAAGTATTACAATCAACATTACTAAAAAAATCAAGTTTACACATCATCATTCATTATCAAGATTATCAATCAAATTATACATCATTGTAATCATTCAAGTATTAGAGTTTTTTATTGTCCATCTCTCAACATATTATCAGGCTCAATATTTCCTGCAAACTAACATTATACATCAATTGCAAATCAAAGTTCACTCATTAATCCAATTCTACACATTATAAATTACTTTGGCAACAAATAAAATTCACTTATTTTCATCTTTTAACCTGTGGCAACTCTACACTCAATCATTCTTAGTTAACACATTTTAATTAATCATTCACACCACAAATCAAATTCTTCACAATATTTAAATTTACATTTACATTTACATACATTCATACCAATTTAACACATCACCTACATATCAAATTGTGAATAAGACCTTTAAAAATGGCAATGACCCCCTCTCAGACAACGTATATGGATAATTCCATGAGAGTGCAACTACCTGACAAAAATAGAAAGAAGAAAAGAAAATAAAATATTCAACAACGTATGTATATGTACATAAAAACAAGTTTGTGATGGTGTGCGTCAGCAAACACCATCCTTATAACTATGGAGGTTTATGACACCAGCAAACATACATCACTGATGTTCACCATGGTGAGTGAACATCAGCTACTTGGCCGTTTTTTAAAGGACGCCGTACCTTGAAATCACCAGACATGACCCAACATTGCTATCTCTATGACCCGCAATGATGACGCGTTGGGCCATGCCTGGCTACAACACATAAACTTGGATTAAATTATCTATTAAGTCTTACATAATCTTACATAATCATCTCTCATAATATAATCATATATAACATGCTAATCTATCTATGTTCTCATTATTTATTAACTAACACCTAATACAAGTACTACGGAGTAGCAAGGTTCGTTGAAACATAGAATTTTCGCAATTCCACCACATTATAGGTGCCTACTTCCTCTCCTGTCTCTATCTCCTCCAAAACATAAGCATTTTCCATCTTTCTTGCTCTCACTTTATATGGACCTCTATACAATAGAAAGAACTTCTTTATTTCTTTCTTAAGTTGCGACGACAAATAGTGATTTTTCACTAATACTAGATCTCCAACCTCATACACTATGGGTTTCACATTCTTATCATGTAATCTCTTACGCTGATCAGCCTTCAACTTGAGTTGCTTCCTTACTAGCGCTAACCTTTCATCGTTATTCATTTCATTTTGATTTGGGCTTTCTACCAAATTCCTATATATCCTTGGACATTTCTTCTGATACATAATCTCATAGGGTGCAAAGTTCGTAGAGTCATGTATGGAATAGTTAATACACCTCTCTATGAATGACACATACTCAGGCCATCTATTATGCTGTTCATTTACATATATTCGAAACATTTTCCCTAACTCCCTCATGCATCTTTCGCTGGGATTGCTCTGTGGATGATATACAGATGTGTGTCTGATGTGAATACCTTCCCATCCTAAAATATCATACCAAACGTTTGACTGAAATTGACTGCCATGATCACTTAGAATGACATTCGGTTTTCCTACTTCTACCATGTAACACTGTGTTATTTTTTCTGCCAAAACTTTCGAGATTGCCCTCTTTATGGGATATAATTTAACAAATTTAGAAAAAACATCCAACACGACAAAAATATATTTAACGCCTCCCCTCCCAACGGGCAACTCTCCAAACAAATCAACCGCGATTAAATCTAACGGTTTACTCGGTATTATATTTTTCATTAGTCCCTCTTGCTTTTGATTACTAATTTTGCTTTTTTGACAAAGTACACATCCCCTTAATTTGTTTTTTATAATTTTTTCCATTTTCGGAAAACTAAATGTTTCTCTCAAGATACGGTAACACTTGCTGCTGCCAATGTGACCATACCTTTCATGACAGTCATCTATTATACTATCTAACATAACCAATGGTAAACATATCTTATAACTATCTAAATCATTATACCTTCTAAACAATACATTCTTATAAATTATGAAATATTTCTTTAACTTACTATAATTTTGATCTCTGTCATTTAAAGTTTCTATTATCTGTTTATATTTAACATCGTTTTGTTGTTCAATTACTAATTTTTCAAACATTTTCTTAATTCTCTTATCATTAAATTTCCATTGTTTTTCTAATTTAGCATTATATACCTTTAGCACACCCTCTTCATTTTTTCTAACCATATCTTTATTATTTGTTCTTGATAAAACATCTGCAGCTATATTCTCTTTACCTGGGCAGTATTCTATATCTAAACTGTATTCTTGAAGGTATAGCATCCATCTAAGCAATCTCCCATGAGTCAACTTACAATTTTTTAGAAACATGAGCGCCTTATGATCCGATCTTACTATTGTTTTATTTCCTAAGATGTAATTTCTGAATTTCTTACATCCAAACAGAATGCTCAACAGTTCTTTTTCTGTTATGGTGTATCTCAGCTCGAAGTCTTGCAAGCTTCTGCTGGCAAATGCTATCACCATCTTATCACCATTCTGGTCTAATTGATACAATACAACTCCTAGATCAATATCTGAAGCATCGGTGCTCATGTAAAAAGTCTCACTGAAGTTCGGGTGTTTCAGCATAACACATTTTAAAAACTCTTGTTTAATCTTGTTAAATACCTCCCTTTCTTTCTCTATCCATACCCATTGTTTTTTAGTTTTACCATTATTTCCTAACAAATGTCGAAATTGTGCCGTTAACTCTGCATAGTTTTGTCTAAATTTTCTATAGTAATTGCACAGACCCAAAAAACTTTGTAACTGTTTTAAGTTCCTTGGTTCTGGAAATGACTGAATGACTCTAACTTTTTCTTCATCTGCCCTTATACCCAAATTTGAAATGTGATAACCTAAAAAATTAATCTCCCTTTTACAAAAGCTAGATTTACTAAGCTTTACTGTAACATTGAACTGTCTTAATCTCTCAAAAAGTCTTGCTAAATGTTCAATGTGTTCATGAAACGTTCTTGACGCTATGCAGATGTCATCGACATAAATGATAGCAAAAGATTGGACTTCTGGTCCCATGACATGGCTTAACCCTTTCTTGAACACTGAGGTACTTATATTCAAACCAAACGGTAACCTTTTAAATTGTAAATTTCGCCCATTAAAAGTAAACGCTACATATTTTCTGGATTCTGCATCCAATTCTATTTGCCAAAACCCACTTACTAAATCAATACTACTAATGTAATTTACCCCCTCAAATCTTTGTAACAAGTCATCAATGTTCTCAGGTGCTTCCCTGTCAGGTACTATTAATTTATTTACTTGTCTTGCGTCGAGACATAACCTAACTGAGCCGTCCTTTTTTATGACGCATACTAAGGGATTTGAATAAGGACTGCTTGAACTTTCTAAAATGTCGTTTGCTATCATTTTCTCAATTTCGCAGTGCACCGCTTCTCTTTTCGAATGAGGCACTGCATATGACCTATTTATAAATGGTTCATTTGGCTTAATGTTTAATTTAGCCTTAAAATCCCTTATTTTTCCCGCTTTATCTGAAAAAATATCCCTATAATAATTCAAAACAGTGGCCAACTTACTTTGCTCTAATTCATTCCCCAAGTTACTACTATCAATTACTTCCCTTAAATTTTGTTCCCACTCTAATTCCCGATCGTTTTCTAATATTTCCAAATTGTCCTTACTATACATTGCCTCATTATAAAAAGAATAAACCGTGTCCTCCATTTGTGACTCTATATTATTAAACATATTTGTTTCTTCAAAAACAACATTATTTTTATTTTTACACAATTTTAAACCACACACATACATTTCCTCTTTATTAATGAATTTTGTATCTACTTCAACGTTCTCGTATTTAAAATGTATCAATTTGTTTTCAAAATCTATTCTAGCTCTACAACTTTCCAAAAAATCACACCCCATTATGAAATCTAAATTTAGCCCATTAATTACTAAAAAATTCATTAATAAAGTTTTATTGTTTATCTTAACCTCTAAGCATATTTGTTTTGAAATTCTCTTACTCCTAGTGCCAGTTACTCCAGTTATTAACAGATTTGACACTGGTAACTCCATAATTTTATTTTGGCTTAATTCTACCAATTCTTTGAAAATATTTTCACTTACTACAGTAACTTCTGAACCAGAGTCTACTATGCAAGAATATTTTTTATTAAAGACTTCTATCTCTATTTCTACTATGTCACCCTTAATAGGTTTAGATTTAATTTCAGTGAAATTATTTTCATTTATTAGCATATCATTTGATTCTAACTTTAAATTATTATTATTGTTACTATTATGTATGTGTGTCGTTAAAATTTTACTAACACTAGATTCCGTCGGCTTGTCTTGTTCCGACAAATGAATACCAGCCGATTGTATTATTGTCGATGTTCGTTTCCCTTATTTTGCCCAGGTGAGGTTTGTCTATTTTGACCGTTACCATTACCTGCCATATATCTATTAGAATCATTCGGTGGCCTATTATACTGTCCATTCTGTTCCCTATTGGCTACATTTCCACTATTGTTCGTATTAAACGATGGCCTATTTTGATTAAATGCCCTATTTTGTTCAAAAGGTGGCCTGTTTTGATTAAATGTTGACCTATTATTATCATATGTTTGCCTATGTTGCTGGAATGGCCTATTTTGGAAGAACGACGGCCTATTTTGATTAATTTCTTTACGAAATACGTTAGCCTCTGGATTACTATTTCTATTTTCATTAATATGTTTTTGGCTCTCTTGCCAATCCATGATGATTTTTTCTAGCCTATTCAAACTATCAGGCATTGCCGCCAACAACACTAGTCTTAAATCATTAGGTAATTGTTTAACAATATGCCTCGTGAATGTTTCCGTTGGCATTGGTGGGTCCAAAAATTGAGTTTGATGAAATAACCTGATTACATAGTTATGTATATCCCTAACCTGTCCCTGATAAACTTTACCTAGCATTATTTTTACTCTCAGATTCTCTTGTTTGTCCTGAGACCAAAATCTATTCAAAAAAGCTAATTTAAACTCTGAAAAATCTTTCCACTCTATATTGTGAACATCAAACCAAATTTCTGCTTCCTCTTTAAAATATTTTCTAATCAATACTTTTTTAAACTCCCACTTATCTTGTCTACACTTATTGAACATTTCTAAAGCATTCAAAAATGTTTTTGGATGCGGTTCTCTTTTCTCATGGTAAAAATCTGGTATTATGGTTTCATTTTTTATATCCCCAATCATAACTACAGAATTATTATCTAGCCTACTTTCCATATCACTCTTAAATTCTTCTAAGTTATTATTTACACTCTTAAATTTAGAATTAATTTTGTCAGTAAAGTCGATTTCCAAATCCTTTGTTTTCTGTTTCACCTGTTCAACTTCCGTATCCACCAACGTAAATTTATCATTCATTTTTTGTTCTATTTTAATTAAATTACCCTCAACTTTACTTTCAATTTCAAAACATTTATTTTCCACTACCTCTACTTTATTAGTCACACTCTGGTTCACTTCTGTTAACTTATTTTCAAAAGATTTGGAAATGTCATTCACTTTATTATCTATTGACTCTATTTTTACATCTAGGCTTTTAGAAATTTCATTAAATCTTAAGTCATTTTCTACTTTTAAGTCTTGCATCTCTATTTTGAGATTGTCTAATTTAGAGTTTAAATTGTCATTATTTGCTTTGATCTCTATACTTAAATTCTCAATGTTTGCTTTATTTTCTACTTTATTCTCTTCCAATTTAACACTTAGATTTTCTAATTTACTGTTATTTGTTTTAATCTCTGTTTTAATCTCAGTCAAAAAACACATCATCATTTCCTGAAATTTATCTCCTCCAATATTGTCATTTGACCTAACCTCTTTTAAACTTTCACTAGGCTTATCTTTAATTGTCTCTTTCATTTCTGACTCCTCTACCCTACTTTGTACACTCTCATTTACGGACTGATCCAATTCTAAACCTGAATCATTCAGGCCTAACTCCTCTACCCTGTTTGCCATATTTTAAAATTTATTTCAACAATTTGAAATTGAGTTGCTTGCCACAACGCCTCAAAAATCTCCAAAATCGCCACGACATCCATTCCGCCTTCGTTTAATAGCCCCACGTTGGGCGCCATTTTGTAACTTATGGTTACAAAAAATAATAATACGGCTTCTTTTGTTTCTCAGCCCCAGCGTTGGGAAAGCCATTTTGCAACGATAAGCGTTGCAAAAAATAATAATATCTTCTTTCGTTTATCAGCCCCACGTTGGGAAAGCCATTTTGCAACAATAAGCGTTGCAAAAAATAATAAAAATAAATGATGATAAGTTATACTGTAAAAAAAATGGGGTTCGGTAAAAAGTTCAAAAATTAAAAAAAAATATGTTTTAAATCAAAATAAAAACGTTATATGTGGATTATCCAACAACTATTAATATCTCTTCATCACCTCCTTTACCTATTTACCTTAAAAACAAAAATCGTCGCTCATGTAATACTTAAAATCACTTATGTACCTCCTAGGCCTATTGCCTTGCTTCAATAATAATAAATCATCACCCACCTAAACTCTCCATAACATCTTTCTCCCAACTTCAACGTAGAACAATATTATATTTTTCACCTTCCTTCAACTCACCTTACTCTTAAAACCTTAAAAATCACCTTCACTTGACTCCCATAATCTTAAAAAAAAATAACAATCATAATATTTACGATAATCCACATATAACCTCACTTATGCTCAGTCTGCATATATTTACTTGTAATTACTAATCATTAAAAAATATTTGTTAATTAATTCTATTCTCTTAGGGGTGGGAACCTGGCTATCAAAGTAATGGCTAAACGGACATTCGTGGCTATATAAAGAAATTCAAGACATTGCGGCAAGACAACTATACGTTTACTCTGACATAATTAAAAAATTATTATTTACAACAAGAGATATCAACATTACAAAATAATTAAACAAACAAATCATTTATGTATAAATCTGTACAAGTTATAATTAAGCCCTAGTCTACTTTAAAGTATGACGCAATAAGTAAAAAGTTTAAGTTAAGTTATTTCTCAAAATTTGTAAGATTTCAAAAATGCAGACTTCTAAGCTTAAAAATAATGGCCATATTTACTCACGATACCAGTTGTTTTTGTATTTGTACTTAGGATTTCACTGACTCTACTCGATATAGTTACTTCACTTTGTTTCATTAACGCGTTCGTCCGATCACATGGCAACTTTTTATATCTTCACTTTTTATGAAAAGTACACAACAGATTTCATTTTTTAAGTTTCCACCAACTCTGAAGCACGTCTACTACATTTCAATATAACATTCGTTGTGATTTTAAAGAAAATATCACACTTTTCAACAAATTCTCCACCACCTGCAACTAGCTATGCATACAGTTCACTACGCCATCTTGAATTCTCCTTTTCTTTCTCTCCTCTCCTCTCTTGCGTTGTTAACCGTACTTCTCTCAGAACTGTACGAGCCAAAAGTCACGTCCGCAACTCTGTGCTAGGCCTTCCATATCTCAACGTATAGACCGATGTTGTGTCTTATTATTACTTGTATTTATTCATCGAACTGTCCATAATTCCAAATACCGCTCTGTATCGTTCATTTACAACGCACCACTCATTGAAACAAAGTTTCTGTATAATTTTCACCTTTTACACACGCTCATATATTGATATGTTTTTTAAGTCTGCTTTTATATTACCTACTTTTATAGTCTGCTTTTATGTTTTATTATTTGTTTATTAAAGAAAAAATGATTCTACTGTAATTATTTTGCGTCATTAAGAAATGTATATATAAAAATTATAAATGGTTAATATTATTTA
>JAGFPH010000014.1:1825124-1901163 GCA_018207615.1 Philaenus spumarius | reverse complement strand
AATTGCTTTTAAATTGAACTTACCTTGTTATTTATTTAACATGACATTTAGAAATTAGTATGTGTTGGTGATATAGTCTAAAGAGGTTAAACTACTAACGTTTCACTACTCCTATACGTAAATAATTCATGTTTAGATCATTAGTTATATTAAAATAAAATCAATATTGTATGTGTAGAATTATAAGGAAGAAATGGATATTATGTAAATAGGGTTAATAATTATTAAAAACAAAACTTGTACAGATGTTAAGATGGTGCCGGATCGATTGATAAACAAGTGATAAACAGTGCATTAGCTGTTATCTAGGGGCTGAGTGCATCCATGTTTAAATAATGATGATTTTAGAAAATTCTATATAAAGTGAATATTTATAATTTGGGGTCAATTTTAAAACAGTTTTAAACATTCAATATGCATAAAATCTTATAATATCCAAAGAAGTGACAATATATTAAAATTTTCGTCAAAATAATAATATTTATACAAACTCAAAGCATGAAGGGAAATAAATCATAGCAAATTGAAATTTACAACGGGTGGCTGTGGCCTATAATAGTAGCCCGGGTTGTTGAAGATGGAGCACAAATTTTAACAGGTTAAAAGTACACCTCAAGAAGTACAGACCATTTATTTCTTTGTCCAAATATTTTAAACGTAAAGGAACAATCTAAAACAGTAATACTTGGGAGATACAAAATATTTGAATAGTTATAATAGTAATATGAACTAACATGAATTAAGAAATACCAATTTCAATTGAAGCCAATATAGGTAATGTTAAACCTAAATTTTAAACAGACTTGAAATTCAATTTAAATGTTTTAAACAATTTTTAATATTTCAAATTACCTTGATCAATATAATAACCATATAAACAGTTCGCTTAGTGATTATATATGTCTGTGTTGTAATAATAAGTAGCCTATATAACAATAGTAGGCCTACTATTTACCTTGTTTCTTAAATTTAAGTTGCTAAAGAATTTGTATATTTAATAAAAGCCAGAATCCGAAGACCTGAGAGTAATAATTGATTACAAAGTATAAGATACTATAATTATTAATTTTGTAATACGTGCTCTAGAAAAGTTATCACAGTAAAGCTGTAAAAAGAAATAAAATTTTGTTAAATAAACCCACTTTTTTCACTACCAAGAAGTTATTATTTTAGTTACGATAGACATATTATAAAGTAAGTTGTTTTTCAAAAGGTAGAATCAGATTAACATATTTTAAGTATTTATAACTTGTTAAATGGGTGTGAGTTATAACAAGATTAAGCATCAAGAATAAATAACTTGTTACACTTACAAGATTAATAAAATAATAGCAAGTAAAGTATTACAACAAAAACATCAAATCCAAATGGTGTTAATTATAATTTCCGCCTTTAGCCATTTAAGAGAGACAACTACAGCTATTAATTACTTCACATCAGATTTGCAGCCTCTCTTTCAAATTGGACACTTTTAAAATTACCCACTAACTAATATTCATTCGTTTCCTCGATCTCAAAACTGATCAAAAGACTATCTTATTTTAAATAGAACATTTTAGCGTAAGATCAAAATTGTAATCATCCGTTAATCATTCTACGAATCACTCATCATTCATTAGACCTAAGTATAGAAATAATAGTTGATTGTTTAAAAATACCATTGTTTTAGTAATTAAGAATTTTATTAATTTATTATTGACTTTACAAAGAATTGTGTTACAAATACAACAGTTAGCTAGCCAGCACATTTATAAACATTGAACCCCGAGATAATTAAAATACTCACATGTACTGAATTTGTATTACAAAGTAATAAACCATTTATTTGAAAATCCATTCCCAGCGTATCTCTACTTATTTATAAAATCAACATTAAACGTGGAAGTATTACAAAAAACAAATTTATTATCATTATAGTAGGAATTGTTCATATTATTAGTTAGTAGGCCTACTGTTTATTCAGACATTCCTCATTTGTCGCTACACTCACCATTTGTATGCAGGGGATATTAATTTACTCTCTTTAAACATAAAAAGAGAGAAAAAAACATGCAACATGTACCCTACGTTGATTTAATTCAATTGGTTTGGTCTGTTTGACAAATTTTACATTTGTATTTAAACAAGTAAAATACCAATAGCACCAACAAAAAGTGTAAAAACAACCAACTTACAAATAAATTAGAATACAAACTATAAATTTTAAAAAGGAAACAAATATAGTTTACAATAAATATAATGTATACAGTGTTTTTACAAAATTTGTTCTGCAACTTCAGGATATTCTCTGTATCAAGTTATTATTTGTTAATGATGGATGTTCAATTTTATTATTATTAACCCTTTGTCTCCCGACGTCCAATTTTTCATATGTTCCAAAAATCCCAACCATTATCTGTTATGTATGTGCATAAAATCCCAGGCTCAATTTAGGGAATTTTCAGTGTTTCGCAAAAAAATATATATTAAATTTAATTACTGATTAATTTTGATGATTTTTTAAAAACTTTGTTTGGAATGAAATGTACTATAAGAAATTCTTATATAAGAAATTGGAATTCTTTGTACTATAAGAAATGTACTATATGAAATGTACACCTTTTAAAAATAAGTGTAAATTCATGTTAGATATGAATTTTTTTAAATTGTTACTTGGAAAATGTTTTTTTTTAATTTTGTTCACTTTAGTCTTGAAAATGACACACACAAAAATATCTAGAACAATTTTGTCCACATAACATAATTTTGCACTTAAAAATTAACAAAAACCTGAAATTTCATTACATTTTATTGAAAAATGACAGAGTTGTTGAGTTTTTTTGTGAAAATTAGGCTACTACGTAACCAGTTCTGCAGTTAATTGTACGTATAGTCATAAGAATATACATGTCACTAACAAGTGAATGTACTCGCTTCATAATCACAATAAAAATAACTAAAAATTCCAAAAAAATAACATGATACAACATAATATATGGGCCATAATCAAAGCCAACACACAAATCAAGTTATTTACCATCTGACAGATGACAAAAGCACAGCCAACGTATACCACAATTATCTTCGTTGTAGCGAACATAGAGGTAATTTTTAATGTAAGTAAAGCTCATAGAGGTAAATAGAACAGTTCTTCCTGATTCCATTGATATATAATAAACATAGACTCACTAATGATTTGTATTTTATATGATTTTTTTTCTGAACGTCCGAAAATTCGGATGTCGGGATTCAGCGACATATTTACAACGTCCGAAAAATCGGACATCGGGATCCAAAGGGTTAATTATTTGGACATCTGCCATCATTGTTAAATCAATACCTAACGTTTCATACAGATATAGGCCTATGTTAAAGAAAACAATGTAAAATTAAATTATAGCATAACCTTAAACAACTATGTAGTACACACACACCTGACAGGAGACATGTGTTGACAAACCGAGGTCAGAATAACAACTGGGGAACAAAACTTAACTAGGAAACCACAAATGATGGCAAATGCCCGAATGATTAATAATAATAAAATTCAGGATATTGTTCCTTGGGTCTATATGAGTAAATTATGTCTAAAATATAGGTCCAGGAATACTCAGTTTCCCGGCTAGTCACCACTTTATGTTTATTATAGAAAAAAATATTATGTTAAAGATGGTTTATGGTAACGAGACAAAATTTGTTATCATTGCTAATAATACAAAGTTGTCATTACAAAAACACAATCAATCTGATCGGTTCATCCATTTATAAATGGTAACGAATACAAATATTTAAAGTTCAATAACCCAAAAATATATTTTTTAGCACCTAAACATTTTCCCTCTCAAATTATTTATGCTGGGAAAATATGATTATGCCATTACTGACCGTTTGAAAGTTACAATTTAACTGAACAGTCATTGCTTCCCAGTAATAAGTCATTGCACTGAGTTGTGAGGTTCTTATGGTAATGAATCATCAGAAATTGTTACTATAACTATGTGCGGGTTCCTTGCAGTGATGTGTTGTTGCTTGTGGATGCAAGCACTTGATACGTAAAGTAGACTTAATTTCTAAAATTTCCAATGCATTTAATTTCGTACCTTGTGACTATAAAAATGTTTTGGGAAATTTGGTATTAATAAGAAGATAAATTAAACATGCAAAAAGTGGTGTTTATAAAGAAACTTGTAATCAGTAATGCAGCTTTTATAGGCCAAACAAAACCATAATTTCAATAAATTGTAGGTTAAGTAAACAAGAAAGAAGTTGACGGTTCAAATATAATGACTAATAATCAACATTAAAAAAAAAACAATTTAGTGTCAGAATTGCACTAGTTTTAAGATTCCATCAATGGAAAAGTTCCGGGTTCAATTCCCATTGACCCCGAATAATTTTCTAAATGGTTTCTTAACAGACATCGTTGGCTGTGGTTCGGATTCGTAAAACTATAGGTCCCGTCTTCATTAGCCTTAAGTGCAAAACAGCAGGACGTTAAACACAAAAAAAAAATAATTTTAAGATTTTCCATGACAATGCATACATCTCCAAATATAAGCATGTTATATTGTACGCTGAGTTATAGTGAATGTAACTACCTTATTGAAGTAGTCAACAGTCACAGTATGCCAATGTCCATCATTAACACCTTCATCTAGTCTAGCCACCACACGTGTTACATCAGATCCAAGGGAAAATGAGAACTGCACACCAGCTCCCCTCTCAACCACTTCGATAGCGATAAAATCATGACGTTCATTGTAGCGACCATTATATAGAAGTAATCCAGTTTCTGCCAATGTTGCAAATCTAAAAAAAAATAAAATTAGTAAAATTAATTAATGTGCATACCTCTGGCAAATTACAAAATTGAAAATTCATTAGGATTTTCGTACACTATTGCACTATTACACTGAAAACTGTTTATTTAACATACTAAAAATTATTTACAAACATTTTAGTTTTCATTTGAATAACTAAAATTTACAAATTGTTTTAATCAATTTTTAAAAATTTAGCACTCTTAAAAAAAAAGATAAAGAAGTGTTAAATTTGTTCTTAAAACGGTTTTAAGTAGAGACTGAGCAAAAAGAAGATTCAACATTTTTATCGGACATAGATTTTAGATTTATTTGTGCCAGATTCGTCTTCAAAGCTGAAGGGAACAAAACTGAGTTTGCAATATTCATAGCAGTGTCAACAACACCTTTACCTTTCAATTTTAGTAAAGAAAAATTATTTATGAAAAATTGAATGCTAGCAAACTTTGAATTATGTGTGTTTGTAACGTCTTGGATCATGTACTTCCGCCTTCTGTCAACCATCTAACCCAAGTCTGCTCTGGACTACTGTCTAGACATTCTCCCATTAGACTGTTTTTGTAAAGGTATCAGGGAGGAAGAGTGCTCATCATCTTCAATGTGAGGAACTATGGATGTACAACCCAAGGAACTTAGGTAATTCTAGGATAACAACATTGGTCGCTAGAGATCGGTCATTGGACATGATCTCAGATCATATGAAAATTCAGCACTCCTCAAAACCTATCCAGAGGAATGGGTAGAAGGAAGAAGACCTCTCAGCAAGTATCAGCTGGAGTGGTACACTGACGGCTCAAAAACGAAGAGTAGTACAGGTGTAGGTGAACCAAGGCAGGAATGTGTCCTACCAATGGGGAGACACTCCAAACAGAAGTTACAGCTTTATTGGAATATGTCAGAGAAAACCTCAGACTTGGACACACAAGAAAAGAAATGTGCATATATTCAGACAGTCAGGCAGCTTTAAAAGCTCTGAGCTCGTATGAGTTCAGGTCAAAACTAATCTGGGAATTTATCAAGTCCACAAAACAACTGGCAGAGCTCAACAGGGTTATGCTCTGTTGGGTACCAGGGCACGTTGGATTAGAAGAAAATGGGTGTGCAGATAAGCTGGCAAATAAGGCAGCAGCTACTGAATTCATAGGACCTGAAACGTTCTGTGGCATATCAAAGGCAACAGCTATGCAGGCTGGGCACGGAACGAGTTGGAGGAGCATCCCAGGCTTGAAGATGAGCAAACTCTCACTTCTTGGCCTATCAAGAAAAATTATATCTGACATCCTTACAATGAGCAAGTGCCACATAAAGAAGGTGGTAGCTCTAATCGCAGGACAAGGGCACATTACAAAACACTAAAGAACAAACATTTAAACTTTTGTTTTTGTAACATAATATAGATAATGTTGGTCAGAGAGAAATCTCAGCACAGAGAAATTATCTTATGATTAATCATTTTTAAATGTCATACTTTAGACTGATGTGCAGCCGATGTCGTTGCCGCAACGCAGGGAAAGTCAAAAATGAATCTCGAGGAAAACTTCTCCCTCGCAACTGGCACAATCTATCGTAATGTTCGAAGGTTCCGACAGGTGCGCAATCATCACAGACAAATCCTCCTTTAACAAGAGGTGAACAGGTAGACCCTGAATGACAGATTCCTGGTTGACAAGTGTCTAGAGAAAGGTCTATTTCACAATTATTGCCTGAAACAAAACATGCGAAAATTAAATATAATTTAAACAAATTATTACACTTTACATCCTTTTAAATGGCATATTTTCTTGTCTTGTTCAATATGGTGTTGTTATAAAATATCACTTCAAAGGGGTCATTGTTTAAGCTCTTCAAAATTCAAAAGCATGCGGTTCGGACTATAATTGGGAAAAAACTCAGAATTCTTGATGCCCTTTTTTTAAAACTTGACATATTAACTATTATATTTTTAATTACATCATACATTCTAAGTTTAACACAAAAGTAGATTATAGATATGATACAAAAGAAACACATAATTTAACCACACCAAAACATAGGCTTGCCCAAACTGTTAAATCACAAACAATTTTTGAGCCATCTTCCACAACTGTCTTCCACATAAAATTTGAATAGTAAAAAACATTATCTTTAAAAAAAAGGATACATTAGTTAAACGAAATATGTTTGTGTATAACATAATTGATGGAATTGCGAACTGTTGAATCACACATAGGTTTTTTTAAATTTGAGTTTTAATATAAATATGGGTGTATATAATTTTTTAGATTATGTTAAATAATAATGGCAAGGCTAATATAAACTACCGAATTGCAGCCCTATGTCCAAAGGAGGCTCCTAAGCGCTAGTTTCCGAGTCTGAGAGTTATAAGTCCAAAACTTATAACTAAATTTAAAGTTTTAGAAGTCCTAATTAAGGTAAAAATTAAAACTTAAACGTAAAATTTCATAAAAAACAACAACATATTAGCTAAAGCTGTTTCACTGCTAAGCATCATCAGACAACTAAGATCTAAAATATACAGAAACAATTTAAAACTAACATCTAGGCTATGAGGTGGAAGAGTAGGGGCTAATCTTGGGTACCTGTGACGGCCAAAGAACTGTCAGGTTTTGTAAATACAGTAAAAGCTCTTTAATCCGGCACATACGGGACCGCGGCTGTGTCGAATTAGTGATTTTGCCGGATTATCGAACCTTAGTAATTTTACTGGGAATATTGATTTTACAACACTATAGATAAAAATGGAAACGATTAAATCATCTATTTTACGTGTTTAGGCTCATTATGAACCTGTGCAGTCGATATAAGTATCCTAAAAAGTACATGTACTGTACATACAGTATCTCTATTTCGTACTGTAATAATGAAATAGGTACTGTGATGAGAAAACTGTGGAGTTTAAAGAAAAAACATAGAGTACATACAAAAATTTAATATTTATTTATATAAATATTTTATACCTGTATATAAATATTCATGTAATTAAAAAAAACACTACACTAAACACAAGGGAAAATTAATAGTCATGAGCGTTATTATTTTAAAAAAAGTCTCTGCTATCACGTTGCTGCCGTGATTCTGATCTCTTCTTCAAAAAATCATTACTGATTACAAACAAATTTATGAGTTCTGCAGAATTGTAACTTTGTTGGATTCGGCAAATTTTATAAATATATGCAATGCATCAGAAGCCCGTTTCCACGACACTTCAACTTCTTTCGACATGTCTCCTTCTTCTTCGTCCGATTCCATCTCCTGAACCTGAGCTTCTTGTGGGTTAACAACACTTTGAATAATCTGTTCAACACTCAGTTCTTCAACCACTGGCACACTTTTGTCGATTTCAATCCAGTCTATGACTTCCTCAATGGGTACGACATCTCTTAAAGGGTTGTTTGGCACCAAATCTAGCACCATATGTTGACCATCACTGGTAACATTTTGATTTTGATCGGCTACTTCATCATTAGGCCAAATTTTGCGCCAGCACCGCTGTAGAGTCACTTCTTTCACCTGATTCCAAGCTAAGGCAATTGCGAAAATTGCATCTTTAATAATAAACTGTTTTTGGAAGTCTGTTACTTCAAAGTCATTGTCCAAAAGGCCTTGCACAAAAGATCTTCTATAGAAACACTTAACATTTTGAATCACACGCCATAAAAGGCCGGTTTCATCGGCATTGTAAACTTGACCAAAAGTTAGTTCCCACCGTAAAACAAGGCTGCTAAAAGTGTCCTTATAATTTTCAGCAGCGTTTTCATCGGATGATCTGCTCTCTCCAGCCACATCCAGCTTCCGGATCCCTTGTCGAATTTTAAATTTCTGAAGCCAACCATCAGAAAACACACAAACACTTTCAATATTCAGATCACGATGAAACCGTTTCGCTTTTTCCATGATCATGGGCCCAGTCACTGGTTTTCCCTGTGATCGTTTTGCACTAAACCATGTGTACAAAGCACAATCAAGATGTTCAAGTTAAGGTTTCTTCAGTGTGTGTCTTGATTCCGTATTTTTTACTGAATCAGCTTGAGCAGCAAACTTCTTTAGTTCCTCTTTTTGGCTTTTTTATGTCGTACATATAATTCAGTTTCTGTTTTCACCTTTTTCAAGACGATTAATTATCTTCAGTTTTTGTTGGATAGTGAGAGTCACATGCTTACGTTTATTACTTATATCAGCACTTAAAGAACTCGTGCTGGGCTTAGAGAACATTGTGCAAACCCGATTTGTAACCAGATAAAAAAACAAGAAACATTGAACTAATATAACTGTATAAACACTTAAAACTGTATAAACACTAGTATAATTAACATTGAGCGGACTAAAAACGTGAGAACAAGTGTCCTAGACAACAACGTATAACTTACTGAAAACCCACCTGGATACAGCCAGTGCAATGGCAGGACTTGCCAGTCAAAGTCAGCGAACGAACGAATCCACCCGAAAAAACCCGAATGTCAGCGGCTCAATCGGTGCCGGATTACAGAATGTGCCGAACCGGAGAATGCCGGACTAAAGAGCTTTTACTGTACAATGGATTTCAACAAAGGGGATGGGTTATGTACCTCTTCATTTTCGTTAAAAACAAGGTAATTGAGAAAAGATCTGTCTTTCTAAAATTTCCAAACTATTTAATTCTCAACTTTTTTGTTCAATATGTAAGACTTTAACATTATCAATGAGATTCAAAATATGGCCTGAATCTATATCAACTAAACTATCCTATACAATTGCTAAAACTATACCTACCGTAATCATTCCTACACTGCCTATGTGATATATATAACTCATATGATTATTACATTTTTTTAACTTCTAATCGATTTGGATCACTTTTTAGTTTATACCGTAGGCCTAGATCAAAGTCCAGATTCACAGATGCACTTAACACATGTTCAGTTCATTCCCCACTGTCTTTAAACATGATTTAACTTTTTATTTATTACTTGCTCTCATATTTTAAGTTATGAACACAAAATATTTTTGCTCTCTTTTAAAATGCAAAACTGAGTTGGAATTAAACGTATTACCTTTCACAAACTGAAGCTGATACAACATAAGAAAAAAAAAGTCTGAAATAGCAAAAGTCATACAAATAGAATTTAAGAACTATGAAACAAAAATTACATTACTGAACCAAAAGATAATGCAATGATTAATGCTTACCAGTAAACCCTGTAGAACAGGCACAAGTGTAGCCACCTTCTTTCCGATGACACGTCCCTTGGTTACCACAAGGATTCGAGTAGCACAGATTTACCTCTGTATCGCACAAATAGTGTTCTCTACTTCCTGTAAACATATATCCTAATTAAACCTAACACAATAAGACATATGAGGTTACCTATTTAAATTTAAGATTGTTGATATTAAGCTTTTTGTATTAACCTAGTAAAGATATTTTGTATTTTTATCCATGGTCACCTGTAACTTTTTCATCCTTCTGGCAAATGAGTTGGAAATCAAGGGGAATAAGTGGTGCATACCACTAATAAAGTAGCCATAAAAACTGTCTTTTGTTATTTCTTAACCCTTAACTTGCAGCTAATGCCTTTAAACGAGGCACGACCCAATATCTAAACGCAAAAACACAAACACATGTTTAGACGACTCCATAGTTCACAAAACTTCCAATAGAGTTCAGAGTGATGTTTGTTAAGTATGTATAGAAAAAATAAGAAATATAAACAGTGTCTGTTACGTCTTATCGATCTGTGTTCTGTCTCCAAAGCAAATTTATCTATTATCAGAAGTTTTCTCAGCACAGCTTATGTCTATAGACGCAAGCTGTTCCACTCAGCTGTTCCTTGTTTGTTTGTACTGTGAGCTGACTGACATTGACTTTTAAGTTTTAGTTTTGTACATGTTCTTGTTTATATATATACTAGCTGACCCGGCAATGCTTTGCTATTGCTTAATTGCTTAATTTGAAACTTTGAAAGCCTGTAATTCGTATCCCTGAGGGCCGATGTAAATTATAATGGGATTCTGCTCATTGCTTGATTTACCTAACCTAAAATTATATTCAGTTTTTGATCCAAATCAGTTGTTGATCAAAATCAGCTGTTTTAAGCTTTTCATACGAACAGCTGTTTCTGATAAAATTAAAAGAAATATTTCTTCTTCTTCCTTAAGATTGACCTTCCATAAGATTAACATTGAAACTTTGAGGGCCACTGGGGCGTAGCCCTAGTGTCCTAGGACATTGGTAAATGGCCTAAAACCTTCCCAGGGTTAACCTGTGTTACTATGCAAAATTTCAAAGCAATCGGATGGACGGTTTGGTAACGCATAAAGGACAAACATACAGACAAACGTACAAACATACCTTGAATTTTATATATATATATATATATATATATAAGTGTACGTTGTAGATATAGATTTTTTTTATAACAATAATGGCAAATCTTTATCACCCCGACTTTGATTTTTTTGTAGCCAGGATGCTAAATATTTCCTTTTTAAAAATATAAAAAAAAAGATAAAAAACTTTTTCTTTCACTGTTGTAGATAAAGTTGATTGTATTCAATCACTTTGCAAAATGTGTGTCTGATTATCCATTTTATTTTTATATGTATCATTTTATTTCATGATGAACATTACAATGTTAGTCCTCCAAATAGACAAATATAGGATTAGTAAGTGTGGGATCGGTAGTTAAGTTTGTCTTTATTGTTACTAAACAGTGATTAGCAACTATTTTTGTAAGTTTTACTATGTATTGTACTTTTTTATTTATTATTTATGTATTACAACTGATAATACATAATCTAGTAATTTTCCTATATTATTACTAGCTGAATACCCGTGCTTCGCTACTGGGAATTTGTTTTGCATCGCTATGTTACATAATTTTTAATATTTTTTTCTCATATTTTATTACACGAAATTGAATTATTACATAATATTTTCAATTAGTTTTGTATTTATTGTTCACTGGCGGCCCGTCAATCGTCTTTGTCATGGTAATTGGACTGAATAAACTAAATCAATTTAAAATTAAAGAATTCAGAGTGAAGAACGTCTTCTTTTTCAACCGCTAAATCTATTTACTGGTAAATCACTGTCTTAGCTGGATGTTGCAGATCATCCAGATACGTCTTTATATGCGTTACGCCTTTAAATATTTTCTTAAAATTAATTAATGACTTCCAAATTTCAGCTCTCTAGCTTTAAGGAAAGAATACCAATTAATATATTTTATTGTTTTTAGCGGTTGCTATTAAATTTACACCCCTTAGCACCACATAACAAAATGTAAAATTGGTTTATTTTTATATGTATCTTGTAGGAAATAAAGGTATAAAACTTCAGCTCTCTAGCTTTAAGGAAAGTATAACAATTAATATTTATTGTTTTAGGGGTTGTTACTACTTTCTACTCCTTAGCAGAACGTGAAAAAATGTAAATCTGGGTTATTTTTTTATATATCTTGTAAGAAATAAATTTAGAAAACTTCAGCTTTTTAGCTTTAAGGAAAGTATAACAAACTATAATTATTGCTTTAGGGGTTGTTTCAACCCTTAAAGGCCAAATATTTTTAAATCCTTTCTTAGTGAGCCTCTAGTGAGGAATGTGTGTGCCAAATTTCACATTCCTAGGCGGTATTCAATTAGGAGTCTAATATTTATAGTTTTAAGGGTTGTTACTACATTTTCACCCCTTAAAAGAACGTGACAAATTATAAAACTGGATTATATTTTATATGTATCTGTAAGACATAAATGAAAAAATGTCAGCTGTATAGCTTTAAGGAAAGTATACAAATTAATATTTATTCTTTTAGGGGATGTTACTAACAACCCTTATCACCTAGGGGTATAAAAAATAGCCTATGACCTATTCAAATATACACAAAAATTTCATAAAAATCGGTGAAGCCGTTTCGGAAGAGTGCGATAACAAACACTGTGACATGAGAATTTTATATATATAGATAACAGTTAGTGGATTATAGCCCTATGGCTACTGCCATCAAATCACAATCAACAATCATACTACATTTACTAGGTCAATAGGCTTAGTTCTCTGTAACCGCCTTGTAATATTTGAATCTTATATAACAATCTTCTAGCTTCTCGATTGAAGTGATGCTGAAGCCTTTTAACATGCATTACTGCTTTATCCTTTGCTACTTCACTGATGAAATCTACCTTCAAGTCTTGTGCTAGTTGTTCTTTCTTATGTACCACAGAGCATTTGCTATGTTTCGAAGTACTCTATTTTGAAATATTTGAATATTATTAGAATTTGTATTCTTGGTACAGCCCCAGACTTCTATACCACATGTACAAACAAGTTTTACCCCTTACTGATACAGCAACAACTTATTCTAAACGGATAGCTCTCTCCAACAGCCAGTGATTTTTTTTGTATTTTATGTTTAGTTCATCTCTTTTTCTCTTGACGTGAGCCTTCCATCTCAATTTAGCGGCAAGGGTCATTCTGAGGTACTTGGCTGTGTTAGCATAAGCTCTCTGAATGAATTACTACTGGTAGTATTGTCCACCTTTTCGTCCAGCTACTCACTGCATTAACCCTTTGCACTCTGGTAGGATTTTTAATAAAAGTCCTCTGGGCTCGGATGGCCAGTAGTGCTGGCCACAGCCATTTCTTTATCAAGTCTGAATTGTTTTTGCAAGTTATGTTTCTCTTAGCTCGGAAAATCCCTCGAACGCCCTGAGGCCAGTAGAACTGGTCACACAAATGATCTGCATTAATTTATTTTTAGTAGTTTTATTTTGTCTGGATTTTGCTGAAATTAAAGAGTCCAAATCTTAAACTAATTAATTCCCGCTGTTTTTCTGGTCTGTGTTGTATCTAAACGTAGCAATATTCGTTACATTATAACCTTACCAGCAGTTTAGTTTTATGTTGTGGTGGTCTAGGCTAGTGTTTTTTTAAATTTTGAAGTAATTTAATAGAACTAAAGTTAATTAGTTTATTATTGCTTTTAAGTGTTTTTTGTTAACAAGTACTTCATTTAGTTTTATTTTAAATTATCAAAAAATTTTTTAGATAAGTTGGATACAATGGTTTATTTTTTCATTAAAATATATTATAACTTTATATTTACAGCTAAACCAAAAACTCACCAATAACAATATCTACTTTTTTGTATGGCGAAATAAGAGTTACTAAAAGCCCATGATATTGTTAACAAGAAATAAATACCCACTAACAACATTTCAGATTGCAGTGAAAAATAATTCAGAGCTGTTGAAGCCGCAAGCTCAAGTTGGCGGCAGAGCTGACAACAGTATCGTAAGCGGCCAGTCAGGCTGGCCATCCGAGCTGTGAGGATGTCTAATTCGATAAATATTCAGAGCTGACTAAGAATATCGTTTGGCCAGCAGTACTGGCCAACCGAGCGCAAAGGGTTAATGGAGCTTTGTAATATAAAGCTTCTTCTACAGAATCCCCGACAGCCCCTATCATCCACAAACGTTGGCACATTAACATTGTCAGACACTCAGTAGACAGGAATTTTAGTCAGTTTTTATTTTATTTTTAGGCAACAATAAGTACTTAGTTTTCGACTAATTGTAATTTTTTTATTTTGAAATTAGTTGATTTTTAGTACTACTTAATCCTAAGAATCTAAATTAAGAAAATTATATAAATAGTTTTTAACTCTAAATGAGTGGTAGCCCATATTTTAGCTCAGCGCTTTAAGGGTTGAACAAATGAATTCAAAGACTAAATATAAAAACAAAAAAACTACCAACTGAGAGGAACAAAATGTAATTTCAAACATCAGTTCAAATACAAAAGATGCTAAACTTTAGGCTTAGTTTAGACAAAACTTTATTTTAGTCACTTTCTAGGGTTATCATATTTACCTAGTAACATAATTTTAAAATCCATATTGAAGGCGAGATACCTAAAGATTTAATACAAATTACCAAGAAAATAAAGAAATGTAAAGATCTCACTTTAATTTTAATTCATTTAATTGTTTCCAAAATACTCACATACCCAAAACATACATTTGAAATGATTATCAACAGTAATATTTATCAAAGCAACATAAAGGCTTACCTGTAAAACCATTAGGACACCTGCAAGCAAATGTTGAGACAGGATATATAGGTCGGAAGAGTACTGTGTCACTACTGATAAACCCAGAAGCATTTCCAAATTTTAAAACTGTTAGGCACTGTTCAAAGTTAAGGCACGGTTCTCTCACACAGAGATTATCATCAAATGGCAACACCTAATAAACAACAAACATTATATATTTCTACTTTTATTTTACACTTGTTATTAATACAATAACCTACAATTTCAGCATGCGGAAAATGTTTTAGCACACCAAATTTTCTCAGAACATCATAGAAATAACACCACTCCCATCTACACAATGAAATGGAAACCAATAAATGAGTCATCACATCGTATGCATTTTGCTGATAAAGACCGATTTCAAATTTTGGTAAGTAGTTCAAGATAAGAAATGAAAAACATCAGTAATACCTAAGTACAATAGAACCTCGGTTGTCCAAATGTTCGTATAACTGAGGCAAATTAAAACAAATTTTTGTCAAAACAATTCTGTTAACTTACAAATAAATGTAAGTTAACTGAATTGATTTTGATAAAGAATCCATAGCTTGAGAGGATTTCTCAATAAGTGAATTTATAATAAAAACTTTTGTGTTTGATTGAACAGAAAGAAAACAAAACTGTCGTTTGCCTTGTACATCCTGAAAACATTTCTGCTCCTTACCCAACGCAATAGTAGGGCGACCTTTAGCCGACGGGAAGTACGAAGCAGAATTGGGCCTTTAATACACTCCCCTCATCGCGGCATCGTATTTAGGAATCATCATCCATTCCCACGAGTTGTTTCTTCCCCCTGCTTCTGCATTTTGTTCTTAGTCGGTGTTAAACTTTTTGAATGTGTCATAATGAGTGGAAAGCAAAAGCGTATTGTTTTATCTTTAAATAAAAAATGGAAAGCAATTAAACGATTAGATGTAGGCAATTTAATAGTAAAAATGTGTCAAGTAATTTAGGTTTTGGGAAGTGATTGTCGGAGATTGGAGACGAAATAGATCGGAAATTGAAAAGAGGGTACCTCAACGGCATTCAAATAAAGAAGAGGCTAGACAATCAATGAAAAAACTTCAGAGGCATTATTTTTGTTGTTTGTATTACAGTATCCAATTTCTTTCATTTGAGTACATTACCAAACCTTCTTTATTTATTTAAAACTATATTATTTAAAGCCAAATAAAATATATTTTGAAATAAGTATGGCTCCAAATCAGCCTATAACGACGTAAATGATGCGGGAACTCGCACCTCAATGGTTTTCTCACAGCATACCGTATTATACGAGTTTTTGGTTATCCGAGGTCTGCCCGGTCCCAATTACCTTTAATAATCGAGGTTCTACTTTATTAAGACCCTTTGTATAATATGGTTTAAAGTGATTTAGTTGTTATCGCTTGAATAATATCATTTGTATGAAGCTAACAAAATTTGCAAACCGGTACCACAATTATTAATACCTAAAGCAAGTGTAGAACACCAGCTGTTTGAAGCTAGTCAAGAATCAGGAAACTGCCATTCATCAACCGCCTCAAAAATATCGTATCGGCCGCTCGACCGTATGATATTTTGTGTGGTGAAGATTAAATAATAACCCTGCCCGGCTTGCAACAGAAACACACTTTGTGTGACTGTGTCTAGGCCAACTTAGTTCCTATTAATGTTTTATCTATTTTCCCCCAAAATTATTATTTTTTCCGGCCAAAATTTCTACAGCCCAGCCTCGATTTTCCCTGAACCTCGTTCTGACATATTCTGCAAACCTGTCGTATGGTATACTATGGTTGAAAATAGTCAAATACTATAATTTAAACTGTAAGCAATAATTTGTGTGCAATATAAAACAGTGCAATTTGTATAATTAATGTAAAAAAATTTCGGAATAATGGAAATAATTTATAACATATTTTATGATCTAAAAATAAACTGCTGATTTGTAAGACGTTGGTAGAATTGTGACATTAATTAAAAATGAACGTATTGTTCGTCAGGTGCTGAGATTACAGAATTTTTGTAATCAAGCATCGGTAGAGCTGTTATGTGGCTTAGGACAGCTGAAAGTTATGAAATAATACCAGGATCTAGTCGTAAGCGAGCAACAAGTGCTAAGAATTATCAGTTAAATGTGTCATTATACCTATTGAATCCATTTTTCACAAGGTCTAGATAAATCCGTGGTAAATTTTGGCAGAAGTCAATTGTTTTGTGTTTAGCTATGTTTTTATTAGTTATTGGAGCTTCTTGTGGTTTTAAACATTAAATAAATTCTAAATATTCTAGAAAAATTTAATGTCTCTTCTTATTTGAATCCGAGAGTAAAATAAAAAATAGTTGGCCTTGTTTATCAAAGCAAAAGCACTTTTAGAGATCAATGTATTAAAACAATAAATGTATAGTTCTGTTAAAAAAATAAATAAAATGTAAACAACTTGTAAATCTAAATAACTTACTTGTACAGTAGCTAGTCTTGCAAGTACTGCTCTATTTAGATAAATACGTTCCTGTAGGAATTGCGGAGAGTAAAACTGACCATCTGGTCTACGAGCGGAGAAACTGATATTAAGGATACGAGCGTTAACATCAGTATCATCCTAAAACACATTAACACTTATAATAATACTTAGGAAAAACATAAATTGAAAATTTTAAGTTAATATTTATTTTGAAATATTTAATATTGATTATTAATAGTTTTACTTATATATATAATACACAAGGTGTTTCTTAAATAGGATGCCAAACATCTGGAGTGGGTTAGGTTGTAATTTTACATTTTGTAGACAACTACCAAGAAATTATGTTTTCAGTTTTTTGTACATAACTCAATTACCCTTTGACTTACAAATTAAAAAAATAATTTTATTTTTAGTTAAAAGAAGAAACTTTAGCCTTCTGTAAATTTTTTGTGAAATTAATGGTTTTTTGGTAAATTCAACTATTTTAAATGGCCGCCATTTTGAAAGTAATAAAACTACAGTCTTTAATGTTTTGTGCACTTTTAAAACATTACATAATTAGATGTGTCACAAAATTTGAACTAACTCAATATCTTAGTTTTATTTCTAAAACTTTTAATATGCTCTGTATAACGTTAAGCGATATAAAAAAATTGAATTTATGAATAAACCTGTTAAAAAAATTTGTGTCGAGAAAATTTCTCAGTTAAAAATTTTAAAAAATTGTTCAATTTAATAAAAAGATTATATGTCACTATCCTTTGCTTAACACTAACTTTATTATTTAATTTCAATAAAAAACATTCTTTGTTCAATCTACTTTACTTTAAAATCAAAAACAAACACTTAACCTCAAAAAACTTACCTTTAAAACATTTGTCAATCCTTCACATATAATTCATCTATGCAATATGACTGCATCTGTGACTAATTTGCTTTGTCCCGCCTACCTACGTCATAGTGCAAAGACTATCTTACACAACCCTGCACCATACGTGGCAAGCATTTTCCCCGCTAAATAATCTCACATGCGTCATATCTTATAAGTTTGCATATCGTCTTTTACACAAAACATTTTACTTTAATTTGATTTTCTGGGGTGTGTTTCGTTACTGCTAAAGTACTCGCTACATGGATGTTTGTGGCAAACAATGAAATTTAAGACATCGTGACGAACAACTTTGAACGTTTATTCAAACATATTAGAAATTATTAAACAACAACAAAAAAATGAATACATACAAAATATAGCACATAATCAAAAGATCTTATAACAATCTTAGCCTATTTTGAAAAAAGAGATGCAATTTATTTTTAATTTATCAAAATTTTGAATTATATCAGCAGACTAAAAAAAATCTAAATTTGCATAAAATGAAATTTACAAGGTTTACTATTTGTCCAAATGTCCAATTACATAAAAATATAGTTTTCTTTAATAGGCCTACTTGCGTAGTTTCCGATGGGCACATATAACAGTTATCTATTTATATCATACACTTAATCCAGTTCACAGTTGACAAACGTTGAGCTCATGGTACCCAATCTTTATCTGCTTGCATCCTCACAATCACTCGATGCAATTCACAAATTATCTGTACTACTTTTGTACACACACATAATCCAATTCTTGGACTATTAAAATCTATGAAACTTAGTAAAAATTCACATCTTTTACAACAATCTCTGAGAATCACCACCTTAGACACACCTATCGGTCGCCATATTTCTCGCCAGAGTGGAGCCGTACAACGCCTGTAGCACTTCGTCTTTGCTTACCAGCACTGCCTACTGTATTTTTTCTGTTCTTTTCTTTAACTTGTAACTGTAAACACCTGTGATATATTTGATTATTTTATACTGTCCTTTTGTGAATTGTGCTAAATATATTATAGCTGTTCATTATGTGATTTCTTTTTAATTCATACTGTTATACTTTATTTTAATACGCACTGTACCGATGTTTCAATTTCACACAAGTATATATAACGCACTTTTGTTTACCAATGTATTTTCTTATTTATTAAATTTTAAGTCTGCTTTTAGTTTTACATATTACAGTCTGCATTTTTATCTTTACATATTTAAGTTATTAGAATTTACTTGTTTTGCGTCTTTCATTTATTTATACGTATATAAATAAACTTTACTCGATATGATTACTAGATCTTGCGCCTCTTATATTACTAGATCCTTCACTCTTTGTTTCTTTACTATATGAATTTACATATACCACCATATCTCTCTCACATGGACTGCATGTGTCACATCTGGCATCGAGTTAAAAATCTTGAGAGCAAAATATGAATAAAATTTCGGTTAGATTTGGGTAAGACGATTAGACACATTTAAGTGATGACGTAATTGATTTCTTCTTGGTCCTAAGCGAAATCACGCGAAAGGTTAACACCCATACCAAACTGAGCTATTTTTAGGCAAAAAATAATAGGCCTAAGCTAACCTAGCAACACACAATGAATTTGGAAAAACGTAACCACTTTGAAAACAAACTGACTGCTATAAAAACAATAGGCCTGCTATTAACTATATACAAACAAATTTACTTCCACTTTTTTTACAAATTTACTATCAACAAATAAATATAACTTTATTAAAAACACCACTCATTGAACTTGTAAATCATTCTATTTTCAGGGATTGAAAAGATAATTTAATTGAAAAAGTCACCTTTCTTTTGTTACTAGCATAGATCTAGCATAAAATTATCGATTGTATATGATTTTAAAAGTGCTCCAGTGACTAAAAATGGAACTATAATGTTATTATATATTTAAGAACGGAATAAATTAACAACAGAAATAAAAATAAAACTGGATGATATGGCTATGTTGGAATAATAAGACGCATCCATTTCTGTGCATTATGTGTGCAACATTATTCCGTCTCAAATTGGTAAGGACGGAACACAGACTAAGGAAATATTTAAAAAGTAAAAAATAACTTGGATAGCAAAACAACAAGAAAATGGGAAGCACGTTGGAGATCTATGGTTGCAAGAGTGGAGAATTTGACAAAAATTCAACTTAATTATTTAGCGGGAGTCTTTTTAAATCAATCTCTTAGTTTCTAACATTTTCAATAAAATTAATTTGCTACTTTGTATTTAGCTCCTATTAGTCCGCCTAGTGATCGACTTACTGGTATTTATACTACCACGGTTTCGGATGTCTCAAGCATCCATCCTCAGGTATCACTCTTACGAGGTCGTCTGAACATTAAAATTACTTACAACACATAACATAACACACACACAAACACAAACATTCATCACTGTATTTCATCCGGCATTGGCGCAAGGTTCCTGAATTATGATAGGTATATCGGTATGCGACCCTTTCCCTTTGTGTGTGTTATGTTATGTGTTGTAATAACTTTTAATGTTCAGAAAACCTCGCAAGAGTGATACCTGAGGTTGGATGCTTGAGACATCGGAAACCGCCGTGGTAGTATGTGATCCAGAGACTATTCAATAACACTACTTTTTGCATTTACATTGGGAATCTTAAAATTGACATTAGGATAAAAAACTGACAAAATAATGTTTTTTTAAGATTAGAAAGTTTGAGTCGTTGCCCAAATTACAACTTCTACATGTTCACTTAACCTACAGTTGAACCTATGGCATATTTCACGTACATATGCCGCATTACAGATATTACTTGTCAGTTTATACATTTTTGTATGTTTTTAATGTTATCTATTTTATCCAATGCATTTCCTAACATTTTCCTTAGATTGTTCTTGGACAGTAAAATAACTAGTTTGCAACTGGTTCATTATCACAAATACAATCAATTGTTTGCCTTCGATATTTCCTTAGTTTATGTTAAGCGGCCTTGTAAATGCTGTAACTGACGAAACCATGATCGGAAAAGCTCAATTAAAATTTGTAGAACAATATTGTGTATTGTGTTTTTTTCTTTCCAAACATTCTCTAAACTTAAGTTAAATAAACGTATTCTACAATACTTACTTGAACACTGAATATATATACGTTATCCTTAGGGCAAGGAATAATAGCAGCAAGACCTTCCACAAAGTATCCTAATAAAGGAGATAAAAATGCTTCTTCTGTCATGTCAGCCAACCTTACGGTGACAGAATTAAACAACATGTCATCTGTAACCAGTCTAACTAGAAGTTGCATTGAAGCTTTTACTTCATTTACACCATCTAAAAAAAACATTATGATAAGTTAAATATGTGATTCGTATCTATGTATCTAAATGTATTATTTGCTAATGAATAATAATAAATAATTTATTTAATAATTATTAATAATAAATTATTGATTTAATTAATTAAATAAATGATTTATTTAATTATTAAATAAAATAATTAATTAAATAAATTATTTTATTAATAATGAATTATAAGTGGAATTATTGCAACAAATTAAACTTGAAACAAACAGATTTGTATGGTTTGAAATGTAGAACAGAAATGATAAATCGGTTAGTCAAAAGTAGAAATGTTCAGTTGAGAATTTGTGGTTATATTTATTGTTGATAAGGAGCAAGTTATAAATCAAAGACGGTTCACAATTTTACTTCAGCCTCCTCAAAATATTCAGACAGTAAATCGGTAATTAAAAATTGAAAGTGTAATTAATAAAATAAACCGTAAATTTAAAACAAACATGAGCATTTTAAATTTAAACAAAATTTTAAAATGTGATAAAATCTGTTTAGAAAAAAATAGTTTTATAATTTTATTTACGCATTTTTTATGCAAATCATCAACTCAAATTATTCAAAACCAAAATTATTCTGTAGCAAAATCCAAATTAATGATGAAGAATTTAGAAAATAGCTGCATAAAATTAGTTATAAAAAAGATTTTTGTCTAACTTTTCCTCAAGACAAAATGTAATGCAAGGAACATAATTAATAATGACATAGTATCTACTTAAGTTAAAGCTGATGACGATTTATGCTAATGCATCGCCGAAAGCATACCAGCAAAAACAATAAGTTTTCAAATTTGTGATTCAGCAAACTGTGCCTTGTTGCAAATACTGTAAAATTAACATCCGAGGATTAGGGAAGAGCGTCAAAAATTATTTTCAAATTGGCGATCCCATGTGTCACACACTTCAATCAAACTTTTTAAATTAATTAAGTTAAATACTAAATGTTGGTTAAAATAATTTATTTCTATTGATGCCATTACGCTGATAAAATGATATGTAAAATTCATTTGATAGTTTCAGTAGACAGGAAGATGTATAAAATTTTTTTTGAAGATATATACCTGTAACTGAGACTTCCATGCTCGCCACTTTTGGTACGTTCGTATTTAGCTGAGGTGATAAAGTAAGTTGACCTGAAGTTTCATTCAGTTGCACCAGATTTGCATTATTACCAGACAATATCCTGTACATTAACTGAAACAAACAATATTGTCAAATTTGTAAACATGTAATAAATAGAGAAAAAGCAAAACAATATTTGTAAATAACAATTAATTAGTATAAAAATAAGAAAAATAAGAAGAAATGACTAAGTAGTTAACAAACAATCAAACAAAAGTAAACAGACAATATTTACCTCTTAAACAAACTATACCTGAAAATAAAATTCAAAGTTAGTTAACTATAAATAGAAAACAAAAATAACAACATATTATTAAACCACTCATATCATAGGAAAGATGAGCTATTGCAGTGACCCTTATGATGAGACCTAAGGTCGGGGAATAGTAAATGAGCACCGATCATGGTCACTAGAACACGTTTTGGGGTATCATTAAAAATTGTGTATGCAGTAAACTCCTGCTATTCCGAAAATCCGCCTACTCCGAACAGAGTTCAGAAAAAATACCAATTTTTTTAACATAAAAACATGAGAAATTAAATTTATTGTTATACAAATAAGTTAAATAGAGACATGCATAGAGTCTAAGCTTGATGAAAACGGCTGAAATCAAATTTGAATGAAAGCTAGTTTTTTCCTTAATGTTTTCTATCCGTTTTGCGGGAAGGAAGCTATGGCAACAAGTGCTGGTGAAAAGAATACCGGGTCCTTCAGAAAGAAGGAAAGATTAGATACAACAGCTAGTCACTAGTAGTATTGTTACCATCTGCCAGTTATTTTCATCTGTTTTCGTCTTCGTTTTCGCTATCTCGAAAGAATTTGTCTTTCTCGATCTTTAATAGAGCGAGGTCAAGAGCATTTGCCACGTCTACGTGTGGTATGAGTTCAGTTTGAGCGTTCACCTCCTCCTCGCTTTCCTCCGAGCCGATGAGTGCTGTATAGAACAGACACTAGCAGATGTCCCCGCGCTTAATTTATGCCTTAACAAGTCAATACGTGATATTATTCATGAAATCCGAATATTCCAAATTCCCACTAAACTGAACAGTGTTCGGTCCCAATTAGTTCGGGATAGCGGGACTCTACTGTATATATTATATATATATATATATATATATTACAACGGAAAGGGTCCATGTAATTCCTGGAATTTTGAGTTTTGCAAAAATCAATTTTTCTGGGCTACTACGACTTTGGAATGATTGTAGGTCACGAAGATAGCATGTTGTGGCTAGAGGGTCGCGATCTAACTAGAAGTGACTCTTGAACCCCGACAAGAAAAAGCTTGCAAAGTAACTTAGCCCAAATGTCTGATTTCTTAGGGAATAGCCGGGATTTGGGAATGTACAGAATTGAATTTATTTGTTTAATGCATAACACAAAACGTGTAAGTGTTGAGCATCTAATTCCCAATTTTGTAAAATAAAAATTACGTAAGTTATAAACAGTTAAAGTTAAGAGAAAAATTCAAACGAGCTCAAAATCCAAAAAGAAGGGTAGTTTTGGATTTGAGAAAAAAAGTCCAAAAGAAAAGGTTTTATGTAAAATTTTTGTATTTTGAAAAATAAAGAAAATGGCTAAAATATTAAAGTCTTGAAGTTTGTTTAAATAACGAAAAAATAAAGTAGTTGTAAGCAGACTTGGGAAAGATAACCAAAATATTTAACTGATTAAAGTTAATGACAGAAAAAAATAACTGATTAGGCCTAAAGTTAAAGTTAATGTCTGAAAAAATTAACTGATTAAAGTTAAAGTTAAAACCAAATTAACTTAAAAGTTAAAATACGGCAAGACATAAGGTTTCCTGTCAAAATAACACTCAAATATTTTATTTGAAACATAGGTAACATTAGGAGCAACTGCATTTCAAAATTTTTGTCTGACAATTACTATAACAGGGCAAAAAAAGTAACCAACTTATAACAAATGAACGAAACTATCCAACTGTAGTGGCATGCGTAGTAGGGTGGGCCGAAAAAACATTTTTTTATTTCAAAGTTGTAATAGCGCGGAAAAGTTGCGAAATAGACAAAAAAAATGTAAAAAGAAATATCAAAATCAGTTAACATCTTCCGGTCGCGCATAGGCCCTAAAATTTGACCAAATATGATAAAAACTTCATTTTTGCGATATTTTTTTGAAATTTTGTAATTTTATGTTTTTGTAATGTAATAGTTTACAACGTCTTCAAATAGAGCCAAAAAACATTGCATTTTAATTTGTTTTAGATCAGTTGATATCTTTCAGTCGCGCATAGTGCCTAAAATTTGCCAAAATATTGAAAATTTCACATTTTACGAGTTTTAAAAAAATCTTTAATATAATTTTTTTTGTAACGTATTTTTTTTTTATATAATACTGTAACGGAATAGCTACAGTATTTTTATTTTTGAACATAAGAATATTGTTTTATTATGGTGTGAATAAATTAACAACTTCCGGTCGCGCAATAAATCCAATGCTATAGAAAAACAGTGCATAAAAAAAGATAGTTAAGCCTATGACATGATGGGTGATAACAGTAACAACATGAATGGTACTTTTCGACTTGCTCTATATTTAAAAAGCTTAAATATTTTAGTTACAGTATAGTTTTTAACAATAAACTTATTTTTATACAAAATAAAACAGAGTTCTGAATAAATAAATAGTTTACGTTAGTTGAACCTGACCATTAGTACTGATTTTTATTTTGTAGCCAAAGGTACTTTGAAGACTGATTTGCTGGTGAAGTTAGGCATGGATGATCTGGACAGCAGAGTGGTTCTTATAAATCCGTCTCCAGATTCAGCTCCAAAAACTTTTCCTGAGGCTTCCGTGACGAGTTTTACTCAGCGTTCAACAGCCTGTGTGTGAACTGGGAATTGCTTGAAAGTAATGTTCCAGTCAGGGATTGAGTCACTGTCGATGTGCGATTTGATCTTGTCGTCAATGATTTCTGCCAACAATGGGAGAGAAGATAATTCAAAGTTCATCCAATTGATCATTTCTGAATATTCTTGCGCATTGAAGTTGATTTTTGGTGGCGTAAATCTTCTTACTGTTTTCCTTCTTGCATCTATCTGCCTTGCCTTCAGAATTCTTCGAAGTCCGAGCCCTCTTATGTGTTTCTTGTAATCTTGAGTCATGGCTAAAAGTAAGTGTTCTGGGTGGGAAAAAAACATATTACGTTCGATCACAGAGTCGACAACATCAAGCAAAGGTTTTGGTAAATACCTGTAGATTGTATTGCTTGGTAAACAAGTTTGGGACCGTCTGTGAAGTGTTTACTTATTTTAATAGTAAACCATATGGGCATGTATGATTTCAAAACAAAGCTAGGTCTTGATGTTCAGGTGAGGGGCTTTCTTCACTTATGTACAATCTGAGAGTTCTATTTGCTTTTGTTAACCACCTCGAATGTGATAAATGCCCAGGATCTCGTACAGCTAAATCTTTTTTACAGGTTCCTGATTTTATTGCCTTTGAAATATCAAGTAGGTATTGTTGATCTTTGCCAAGCACGTTTCTGTCTATCTCTGGGATCTGACAATCAATACTCAGGAAGCTAACCACCGGCAGTTTTTGGCAGTCAACTAACTTTTCACCGATTGGGCCTTTAGAAGTACTAGGCCCCATTGTCTTGCCATCCAGATGCTCAAACATGTGGCGGAATGGCAACTCACTGAAATGGAGAAGGCAAATTGCCCATTGTACAGGTTTCCTTCAATAAAGTTCAACTCGGCGAACGAGACCAGTTTTCCAACCTGTATTGACAGCAGTACCATCACATCCGATGACAATTAGATGTTCAAGAGAAATATCACGTAAGGTAATAGAAATATCAGACAGGTAAGAAATTACAGACTTGACAATATCTTCAAAGCTTCCAGAATATTGAGTAACGTGGCCAACATAGAGTGAGCCGGGTTCTTGAATCAACGAGTATTGCTCTTCCTTAAAAATTCTACGAAACCTTTTTGAATCAGCTTGCTCTATCACACACGTGTCGTCCTTTCTTCCATCTAAATAGAGACCTAACAGTGGAAGTGCGTCTGATTTACTACACAATTCAGCCTTAACATTTAGTTTTCCCTTTTTATTTTGTTCTTATCTATAACATTGGAGGAATCTGAATCAGTAAAAATACCAAAATCGTGTAGAGTGGAGGGGAACGCCAAGGTCATTCGACCCATCCAGCCGAGTGGCGTTGTCTGGCTTGCTGCCCACCCTTTGTGCACGAGGGTTTCTAAACTGTTGTGCGACCGGAAAACATTGAATGAACTTGACATATTTTTGTCTACCTCATTATCAGTTCGTGCGAAAAAAAATACTACGGCTATTAGTTTTTTGATAAATACTAATTATTTATCAAAAAACAAAAATGTGTAAAAATGTAACTTTTTCACTATTTTGGCAAATTTTGGGGCTTATGCGCGACCGGAAGATATTAACTGATCTAATCAAAATTAAAACACAATGTTTTTAGGCTCTATTTGAAGACGTTACAAACTATTACATTACAAAAACATCAAATTCAAAACTTATAAAAATAATCGCAAAAATTTTGTTTTTTTTTTCATATTTGGGCAATCTATAGAGCCTATGCGCGACCGGAAGATATCAACTGATTTTGATAATTCTTTTGTCTTTTCTTTTGTCTATATAATTCGCAACTTTTCCGCGCTATTACAACTTCGAAATAAAAAAAAGTGTTTTTTCGGCCCACCCTAATGCGTAGGCCTCTATACCCAAGGGCTAATTGAATTACACTGCCGGGCGTGACGATGGCATTGCTGTTTGTTTACGCTAGCGCTAGCTACAGTAGAGCGTCGATTATCCGGACGTCCGAAACGTCAATCATCCGAACGCATAAATGTACTGTAATAGTATATTACGTTAAAAGCCCGGTAAATAGGGATTTTCATGTACGGAAGAACTTACCGGGCGTGTTATGTACGATATTTTTCATTATACTGTACTACACCGAAAAAGTATCTTACTTTTAATCAAAACATCTTTACATAAAAAAAAAACTTGTTTTCTGTTACATTTCTATTGATGAAATCAATCAGATGTTTACATAAAACAGAGACGTGTATTCTTATTTATAAAATCAGTTGGTGCGCGGTAAATTTACGGTGTAGTGCACGGAAAATAAGAACTTACGAGTCTATGAACAGGTATAGAAAACAGCTGTTTTCGGTGTAGTATAATGAAAATAATAAATACAGTACAGTACTGCACATAATTCCGAATTTAAAGTTTTTGACTTGCATAATCAGCTTAGTTGTAGACCCGCTGCCGACACCCGCCTGCCAGTCACTAGCGAGTACACTGAATGAATTGAATTAT
This sequence comes from Philaenus spumarius, assembly GCA_018207615.1. Taxonomy (NCBI): domain Eukaryota; kingdom Metazoa; phylum Arthropoda; class Insecta; order Hemiptera; family Aphrophoridae; genus Philaenus; species Philaenus spumarius. The sequence goes on along the minus strand of JAGFPH010000014.1, from coordinate 1,873,178 downwards.
CCGAACAAATTGATTATAACATTTATAACCTGAATATTTTCGGTGTCGATCGTTACGGTAAGACAAGGTGACAAATCTTTTCGGGCATCCGCCAAATTAACTGATGTTTGTTTTAATCGTTAACCAATATTTTAACGATTAAGAGTTAAAAGTTAATCAGTTTTAAAACTAACCATATAAAAAGTTACCCATAATTTTAACGATTAATTTTAATCGTTAATCCCAAGTCTGGTTGTAAGATTAAAGTAGGCAAGTGATTAAGGATATAAAGTTCTATAGGAAAATGAAAAGAAAAATTTTAATATAATTAAAATAGGAAGGTGACAGGTTTCACACCTTAAATGAAAGAATTAAGATAAAATCAGATTTTAAAAGCTCAAAGATTATAAGATTCAGTTATTAGGTATTATTATTATGAAATTAAACCAGTATATTAAATAAATTTCGGTAGTTAAAAAAGCCCATAAGAAACTATTATTTCGAAATTGCATAAAGTCCCAAGAAACTAAAGAAAAACTTCCAAATTAAGTAAGAAGGCGGCTAGTGTTACATCTACATCACAGACAGACAGTGTAAAAAGGGAATCCGTTAAAAGGTGAAAACAAAAAACTTTGTCACGAAAAGTCGCTGAAAAACTTCGAACAACCGGCAAACGCAAACGTAAAGTCGTACGACCACTGGACGAACTCCTAGTAAAAGAAGAAAACACGCCGAACGCGAAAAACCGACTCGCGAACAACCACGAGGAAAATGTGAAAGTTACCAAAGAAGGAACAAAAACAATAGAGAAATTGAAACACAGAAGAACAGCACAATACATGACATTGTAGCAGTGGGAAGCAGTGGGGCTGGAGCCCAAACGAAGGCTTGGTGAAAGGGTTAACCAAAAACAATGGTTTTTAATTACAAGATGACTTGACTTAAAGAAAAGAAAATTTATTTGAAAACACTAGTAGAATAATTATAGGAACAATTAGAACAATTTATTTGTTTAAACAATTAGAAACCAAAAAAAGGGTTTAAAAAATGGAAATTCAGTAAAATGGGAAATTGGCGGAAAATCAGTGGGAAGCTGAGTATAACAGGGCCCTACACGAAAAATCGCGGCTTCTTCTTCAAAATTATACGCCATCAGGCTGGTTCTTATTATAAAAAGTATTATCACTACATAAATCTATTTAAAATCGAACTTAGAACAATTTTATCAAATTTGAACTTAGAAAATTTTACTACACTTCGATGTTACTAGTATAACTACATAGAGCCAACAACTATATATGAAAGGAATGACACAGTGAATCAATGTTATTCTGGAGTTACGGATACGACTAGGCGAGTTAATAGGCAAATGAAAGACTAGCAACATGAGATAACCAGCCATGCGGATCCAGGACTAACAAAGCAGAAAGAGAGCGTCTCCAACACCCAACCACCAGAAATCGTCATGGAAGCTGTACAATCAATCCTCAGGGAAGGTGTTCACTTATTCATCAGGGAAGCTGTTCACATTTTACATCAGGGAGGCTGTTACACTTTCATTAGGTTTAGCAGAACTCCAAGGTGGTAGTAATTATTTTGCAGCGTTATCCTGTAGTAAAATTGGTGCTCCGAAAGTGGGGAACGTAACAATTTTATAACAGGGTTTCCCGTTGTAAAATTGGCATCCCAAAACATGGGGCGATACGTCGCAAAATATAAGTGTGTTCATACTCTAACGACTGCATTTTAAGTCCGATTTGGTCCAAATTTCTTACAGACGTTGGTTGTGTAAGTCACTCGGACGAGTTCTTTAGCCAAAAAAATCCAACAACCAGAAGTATGTTTTTTGACGGGAAGTGACTATTTTTTTAGATTTTTTGTACTAGAATGAATCTTTTTAGGGTTTTATCTACAAACATAAATATAGAATATTATTCAGAATAATTTATGCTGCACATTTTGTTTTTTTACATGACTATAGTTCGCATGGTTTCCTCAAAATCGATCAAAACGATAAGTACCATTAAAGTACCCAGTTGAAATCCACGTGGGGGCATTTTCTGATCCAAAACCGACGACTGAGTTTGTACACTGCGAGTGAAGCGAATCAAGTAATAACACAAGGTCGAAGTGAAAATTCGCAAAGGAAGTTTTTCCGCTGTTAGTGGAACGAAGGCTAGTGTGAGCCTTGGTTGGATGCCTAGGTGCAAACAAATTCTACCAATATATTCAGCACCTTCGTGATTTCCAGACCTTGTCCCAAAAGAGTCACCCTATCAAACTAGTATCTTTCTGAATGACACATAAAACATCAGGATCATGTGTACTCACATAGGGTGATGGGAAGCAGAGAACTCTGTTCAAGTGTTAAGCAATAAAAATAAAAGTGCAGTGTTTTTCATGAAAGTAGGAGTGAAGTGAGGATATGGACTAAAGAAAGAGCTGACTTGGCCACAGTGTCGATATCACTACTTTGACAGGTTGACATTTTGGGAGAGGGTTTGGTACGTATTCCTTTTTCCACGGTTAAGTTGTTGTTGGGGATAGCATTTGTTTTTGCTGGCTTCAATTTTTAATGATATCCCAAAATGTGTTCTGGGGACCATGATCGCTGCTCATTTACTACTCCCGACCTTAAGTCTCACCATAAGGGTCACTACAATAGCTTATCTTTCCTATGGAAATTCGTTAACTAGTGCTTACACTTTAACCTTTCAGATCCATCTTTTGGTGTAGCCTACAATAAACATAACAAGATTAAAGCTTAAGATATGAGTGTTTAAAAATATATTTATTTACAGTTAACTAATTTTGAGTTTTATTTTTAGGTATAGTTTGTATAATAGGTGGAAGTCATCTTTGGTTTTTTACAAGGCACTGGAAGAATTATGTCTATTGTATATTTTCTCAGCCAATTTTTTTAATATATATTAATTTGTTTAATTAAAGTAATATAAACTTATTAAATCTGACTAACCAAAATGGAATTTAGATTTCATGTTTGTTCCCAATATCAATTGGTAGGTTTCCATAATAAATGTATATATTAAGTTTACTTAAATAATTCCAGAATGGTATAATGTTTATGTTTTCTGTTTCTTCTCAACAAAATTTTGATTTTAAACAAATTATACAATAGAATTAGTTCCACCCATAAAGCAGATGAAAATTAGCTCTCGACCTTTGCCGCTGATTGCCCGGTATAGAGTACCTCTCACTAAAAATAACTGGATTATAATAATAAGTTCTTATAATATAAGTTCTTTAACTGGAAAACCACTAATATGAGCATTTTTTGATTCCATATAAGTTTGCTGTTCTTGTATGATTACAAAGCTTCACAGAAGTAAAATTAGCAAGTTCTTTTTTGCATTGGAAATCATTCGTGTTTTTTGTGAAATAAATACAGTTATAAATAATAAGAAACCGGGAAGTGATTCAACCCATGAAGTGTACTAAAGTTATTTGTGGTGGGTAAAAAAAAGTTATTAGTGGGTAACTGTTTGAAAAGAACAGTTCTCTGAAAAAAATTAACAAACTGCTTCATATCCAGAAAAAACTCCCAAAATGTTTTAATGTGCCCCTCCACAAGCTATGGACTTCAACCTGTTTTTAGATTTCAAACTGTTTTTAACCCTCCAAGTGGCATGGTTAAAGCTAAAATTAAAAAGCCTGATTTTAGCGTTTTGCAAGCATATTTTTAAAAATTCGCCAAAAATAGTAAATGAACCCCAATCCAAAAGTGTTCCATAGCTTTTTTGTAGAAGAAACTTCAAAGAATTTAAATATGCCACTAAAAATTAGTTTCTTTTGAAATTGTAAAAGTTATTAGCTTAGAAAGCAAAAAAAAATGTTTAGTAACGGAAGAAAAAAAACAACTTTATGCCCACATAAAAAATAGTAAAACATTTTTATAATTTTTTCATAAGTGTAAAAAAGTTTCGTAATTTAGTTCTTAATAAAAGTGTATAAAAACATTTATCAATTTTAAATTTTTTATTTTGAAAAAAAAAACAGTTTTTATGTTCCAAGTACATGATTGGTAACAAACCTAGGCCTAGATTGTAACGTCATTTACTAATATATGCTTTGCCCAAAAATGAAATATTATTATAACAAAGTGTAGAGGATAAATCAAAGAAAAGAACGGTATACTTGTCTTTCCTTAGTTCACAAAAGTGTTTGAGTTATCACTATTTGAATAACAAAATGACACCAATCTAATGAAAATACGGCCGTCTATAACAGCGGTGAGAATGGGACACTTGAATAGCGTGGGAACCCACGCGCTAGACTTTCTCACTAGAACGTAATAATTATGTACATTTCAATTGTCGTCTAGACAGACAAAAAACCGGTTATTTCTGGATTTATTCGCACCGTTACAAAATTCAGACTTTGCTGTACAAAATGGTGTAAAGAAATCTGTCAAAACATTTGATATGGTAAGCGTCACTTGACAAATGGGCTGTTTCATTGGTTGAAAAACTGTCCAATAGCAAGGGTTTACAGTAATTCTTGGAAAAATACTATTTTTATAGTGACATCTGATTAGAAGACACCAACAGAAAGATAAAATCTTGACGAATCCAATGGTATCTTTATAATAGCCAAAGAAATATTTGTGTAGATAGTCTTGAACGTTGAAGAAGTGGGAAATAACAGTACAATTGTATGCACATTCGCGCACGGAAATAGCTGTAGACCGATGTGCATATTTTAAAACGATGATTACGTATGTAAATATACGTTTTGCGAAAAAGTTTTAAATACAAAAATTAAAGTTTAATCCATTTCCTTTCCAATGGTGCCGGTGTTATTACGATTGGATGATTTTAAGTGAATTAATTAATCAAAAATACAAATGTATGTAAATTCTCGCTAATTTCGAAATGGTTGCACCTTGCGTCTGAGAGTACGTCACTTTGGGCAGTCTGCCACTGGGAGGGTTAAAGAACAGTGTTTCCTTTAACGAAGAAACAAAGTTGAACAAATGTTGAGGTGTTGTTTTTTTTTTCTGAAAATGGGTGTTCTTTGTTTTTAAAAACATTTCTTGCTTTAGTGTTGTGGACTGTTGAGTAAACTGTTTTTCCTACAGCTACTTAAAAAGTGTGTTTTTGCACACTCACAGCAGTTTGCAAACTAAACTACATATGTTCAGCGTCAAGTAATACCTCTTTGTTTTACTTTACAGCACGACATGCGGTAAGACAATACTTTAGCCTAAATCAGTAATGCATCCTAGGATGCAAAGTAAACAGCTGATGTAGACCATGTTCTGAAAATTTTGATTGTTGTGGGACTAACTCTGTAAACACGTTTTGTTTAGTAAAACAGATCTTTTTAAAAACTAAAACACTAATTTAAAATGCAGCTGTAAGACAAACGTTGTGTGTATTACGGGTGCAAAGTTTACTTAGACACCCTCAATAAACTTTAACTGTGCCTCCGGCGTCAAATGTTTATTTCGTGCGACAAACTCAACTTTGCACCCTATAGACACAAATAACTATTACTACCATATTCATTAATTTGTGTTTGATTATAATGATTATGAAAACTATCACAGTAACTAAACATAACTGTTATTTTGCAGTAACATGTACAGTTTTATTTCTTATTATGTACTTGGTCTTCACTATTGTCTGCCCGTTAAGTAAGGGCACTTTATTTCTATTTATATGAAAACATTTTGGTTATTTTAAATAATTCGCCAAAATATTGATAAAATTATTAAAACTATGAGATACCTTTAAAGAAGTCGGTTAAGTAAAAAGAAATGGAAATTTAACTTTATTTTTACATTAGATAACCAACGGTTACAAGAAAGTACTAAGTAGAAGTGTTTTTTTTTTTTCTTAACGCATGTAACAAAACTACAATAATATTACAGTAAAATGATCCATTCTAAATAGTAACAGATCCATAATGTAACATGTTTTTTCAAACGGTTTTTTTTTTCAACTAACAGCATTGAAAAAACAACAAGCGAAACCCCCATGTTATCAGAGGTAACACTTTTCAATAGTCGAAAATGCCTAGTTTGTCTTGAGGCCAACAGGTACCGGCAGCAGCATCGCCGTGCGGACTGTACCTTCTTTATTGGGACTGTAGATTACGTGCCCATCGCCGTGCGGAATGTACCTTCTTTATTGGGACTGTAGATTACGTGCCCGCCCCTACTGTCACTTCACAGAGACCAAATAGTTTTGTCGAGGCGTTAACGTAAACTGCCATGCTCTCCTTAGCCGTAAATTGAGCATATCCTGACTTATGGGTTGAGTTATCTTTAATTTAAAAAAAAAACAGGGTTTTAGAGGAAAAATGTGGGATTCTACCCATCTCATTTTCAACCTGAAATATATTTTTACGTAATTTTACACATTGAAAAAGTAAAATGCAAACTTTTTAACTTTAGTTCAGGAACATCTGACATAAAATTTTCAGTAAGCGAGTATTTTTTAATTTTTCAAGTTACGATGTTTCGTCAGCGGGAAAGTTGTAGGAAATTACAAGTACTAAAATTATTGTTTAAACATGTTTTGTCTCCAAAAACCCGTTTTAATGTAGTTGATTAACGACAATAAAATTGCGCTCGAAACTAAAAGGTCCTGCCACAAACGCTCCATTGATCCGATCACGCTATTCTATTTATTTATTCTGGATTCACGTTTTTATTCATTATTTTTCATAATAAAGTATATTTTAGTATTTGTTTTTTATTGCGCTTGTAAATCATTTCGTTAATTTATAAAAGTTGTGTAAATCCTATTTTAAAGTGAGAAAACAATAACTGAAAGAGAAGAGCATCTCGTAGTATTTTGTTATAATTAATTGTATATTTTCAATTAATTTAATGTGCGTAAAAAACATAATGAAAAACTTGTTTAAGCTATGTACAATTTTATGTGTGTGACAATATCTATATTTTTCTATCTATATCTATCGATAAAGGTGAACTGCCACTTTTTAGCGAATTTCCATAGGAAAAATGAGCTATTGCAGTGACCGTTATTGTAAGACCTAAAGTCGGGAGTAGCAAATGAGCACCTATCATGGTCCCCAGAACACGAAAAATCATATATATATACATATATATATATAAATATATGTGTCCGCACTCTAGCGGATGCATTTTAAGTTCGATTTCGTCCAAATTTGGAACACATATTGGTTGTCTACTTCGCTCGGACGAGTTCGTAAGCCAAAAAATCGAACAACTGGAAACACGTTTTTTGACCGGAAGTAACTATTTTTTTTTTTTTTTTTTTCCTACGAGATTGAATGTTTTTTTGGAGTTTTTTCTAAAAACATAAATATAAGATGTTAATCTGCACATTTTGATTTTATGCGGCCTTATACCTAGCTTGGTTCCCCCAAAATCGATCAAAATGTAAAATAACATAAAAGTAACTGGTTCAAACTTCAAAGCCACGTGGTGGACTTTAAATTGGGGACATCTCCTCATCTAAGGCCAACGGGCGAGTTTTTACGCCGCGAGCGTAGCGAAGCTCATAACCCGTGCTACTTGTTTACATTACGGTAGCTCATTCCCTTACGCGAAGAATAAGCGTACACCTAGTTATGGAACACTCAGTATAATAATTTCGTAGTCTATGTGTACCATACTTTGCTTTGAATTATTTTAGTTGTTGCTTACGTGATCGATTGTAAATTGTTTTGTAATAATATAAAGATTACTATTATTTATTTCTGGTTTTTTCTCCCAGTTCAAAATATTGACCTTAAAACTAAATCTTTTAGAGCTTTTTCGCCAAACTGTCATAAGTATTGCCTGCAAAACAATACTTTTTATAAGCTTTAAATATCCCAAAAGCGGTAATTAACATAGCTAATACCTTATTTGAGAACGGCTGAAATATATATGTTTGGTGTCAAAACAAAAACTGTTTTGCTATTTTACCTAAGTTTTTGCATATTTAGTTTTAAATATTTTACCCATTTTAAGTCCGGTTTTATGAAATAAATTGTTTATTTGCTAATTACTGTTGCATGCATATTCAACATTTGCCTTGTATGGGATATGTTTTCAACAAAACAAACTTAGAAGACTTTACAATATTTCACAGTAATAGATTATCAAATCAAATTCAGGAAAAACCCAAGTTCAAATAATGTTAATTGGAGATTTAAGATAATTTTTATACAGTAATTGACATAACTTTTGCATTGTAAGTTACAAAAAATCATTTACTACTTAAAATTGTTTTTAAATCATTAAAAAAAGTATTAAATTTATGCCACATTTTATAATTTGGTTATTAAAAACATTATCAATACTGTATAATATACTTGCAACGTGCGCCAAATATTGAAACATGTGCTCGCTCCCTCCAAACGAAAACTAAATTCTCTTCGTTGGGGATGATGAAAGGAGGTCAAAGCAGTTTGTGCAAGACAGTGCAAGAGGCAGATATATTCGCGGTCTAGTGGTGCGGCAAAATTTAAACTCTGTCTATAATGTCAGTTTCGTCTCGAGGAGCAGCAAAAGACTGGTGGCGCTCCGAGCCATTAGGTTTTGCTTCTTGTAGTGTTTCTTCAATGCTAACAGTTCACTTTTGTTGGGCAAAAAGAACAGAAACTCCAACCATTAAAGGTTAATAAGGTTAATGCTTGGTATTGCAGTACCTCACTACTAGAAATTAGATATAAACGAATAATTTTGAGAAAATTGCAATATTCAGATTGTTCCCTTTTCTTACATTATAATACCTACCTTTTTGTCAATTTTCATGTTTCTAACTGTACTGGAAAAGCATTACAATTTTGATGATGCGTTAATCAGTTTTGAAAACTTGGAAAGTCTTCCCTTTTGAAAAGCTTAACATTAAGGGCTCAAATTTTTACAGTGTCATAAACTACTTAAGCTTTATCTATGTTTCAAATTTTAAAATCCCATTTTAAGAGGAAGCAGAGATATGAGGGAGAGAAAAACCGGTTGAATTGGTTCAAGTAAAGATACACTGGCATTCTTGCCTGACGGGGTCTGGTGCACTGCCGTGCGCTCAGGTCTTCAACCCTGTGTAGCGGAAAACTAGTTCTTGTTTAAATATTTTCATTTCTTGTTTTTTCCTATTTATTTTAAAATAGTAGAAGAAGGTATAGAGTGGACCATACAAATTATAAAATTAGCCAGAACTAATCAGTACCAATATAGTGCTTACTTTATCAGAAACATCTGCATCAAATGCTGGTATCCTTCCAAAAGCTCCTGCAGGAAAGCAGTCTCGAAAATTGTTGAAAATAACCTGAAATGACAACAATGTTATAAGAAATTCTCAATAAATAAACATTGTATATAGGTACAATATATTAACGAAATATACCTGTAAAAACTTAATACAACTGATACAGTTTAGAAGTATTTAATCTATTTGGGTGAAAAGTTTGAAAAAGGCTTAATATTTCGTATATAAGGAAAATTTAAAGGTAGGTGTGACTGAGGAACCTACTCTATGTAAAAATACTATTTTATTAAGATGTCAAAAAGTTGGTCCACCATCTTGGATCCGCCATTTTGAATCTAACTTTTTTTATAGGAAAGTGGTCATACGTTACATCCTTACAATGTAGAATTTTAAGACAAAATCAATGGTGAAAACTGCAAATCCATATCTCAAACCGTTCTGAAGATATTTGCATTTATTAACATTGAATCATATCATTTAGTGTAAAAATGAAATAAAGTACATTAAACTTCTTACCTATCGAATTTTAATGTTGAATAAAATTACAGTACTAGACAATAAAATCATGAGGTCTTAATTTAATGTACATCAATTTTAACAATAATGAACAATAATAATAATATCACAGAGGATTACAATAAATAAACATGTAAGAATGCAATGTAAAGAAATGCAAATATCTTCAGAATGGTTTGAGATATGGATGTGTAGTTTTCACCACTGATTTTGTCTTAAAATTCTACACTGAAATGATCACATGACCACTTTCCCATTTAAAAAAATGTACATTCAAAATTGGGGATCCAAGATGGTGGACCAAATTTTTGACATATCTAAATAAAGTAGTATTTTTACATAGAGTAGGTTCCTCAATCACATCTAGCTTCAAATTTTCTTTATAATATGAAATATAAGCCATTCTCAACACTTTTCACCTGTAAATAAGCGGCTTTGTCTTGACTGTACAATTGGTGAAAATATGGAAGTTCACTCCCACTATTATAACAGATAAAACAGCTTTAGATCGGACCTAAACCTTCACATGTTTGTTGAATGCATTTACATTCATTACCATAGCAACCAACTTAGCAAATTTAAAATCAGTTTGTTATTCTTCACAACCAACAGCTTTTTTAGGTTAGGTTAACAAAATAAAAGCAAACACTGTATTAAAAGCATTTACTCTATGTAATAAAATTCAAACATCTGTTGTAAAATTCAAACATCTGTTGTTACATATTATAATAAAACAGCTGGTTTGGATCAAAAACTCAACACAATTTTAGGTTAGGGATATACTTAACTAACACATATTTCTTGAAAGCATTTACATTTTCATTACCATAGCAACCTACTTGGCCAATTTAGAACAAGTTTTTAGGTTATGTTTATATCGATCTATTATATAAAAATCCTGTCATTCGCACAAAAAACCTGGCCCTACTGCGTATGCGTCAGGATCTAGGACACTACACCCCCCCCCCCCCACCCTACCAACATTCAAATGCCTGTCCTAATTAATCGGCATTTCAGTGAAAATAATAATACTGTAATCTGTTTCTTTTGTTTCACCGCGAATCGCTGCGAGGGTTGGCAAGTGAGTGAAGCAGCAAGGGCGAGGCCCCTAGTGTGATATAAAACCTTATTCAATTTTAAAAGTAAGTAAAATAACTCATTTTATTTACATTTAACCCAGAATAAAAAAATTGGTAAAAATCAAATGTATATTTATGTCATAAAATCTAAAACTTAAAAAACCAGCCAAGCAAAGAGTCCAGACTTGCACTGCAGTGGGACTTTTTAACAAAATAAAAACCATGCCGATATAGATCGGTGCCACCGAGTAATATAATACAACAATGAAAATTTCTAAACATATTTTTCATTGAAACAAGACGGTTGCAGCAAGGAGGCGCTTTGCATAAGCTTTTGATTAAAATCAGCTGTTTTACTGTTAAAGGGCTGGAATTGAACCACCGTATTTTTACAATTTTCAACCCTTAAATTGAATATTTTGCAAAATCCTTTTTTAGTGCACTGCTACGTAATAGTACATTGTCATTTTTAAGGATCTAGCTAACATAATTTTGGCTTTACATTGATTATGAATCATTAAGTCAGATTTCTTCTTTTAATATAAAAGAAATCCTGGCTGACTGATTCATAATCAATGTAAAGCCAAAAATTATGATAGTTAGATCCTTAAAATGTTCAGGGTATCTTCGTATCACTACGTAGAAGTGCACTAAAGAAGGATTTTGCTAAATATTGATTTTAAGGGTTGAAAATGATAAAAATACGGAGGTTCACTCCAAGCCCTATAACAGTAAAACAGCTGATTTTAATCAAAAACTTAGCAACATAATTCTAGGTGTGGCCTATTCTGAACAAACACAAGTATGTTGAATGCATTTACATTCATTTTCATAGCAACCAACTCAGAAAATTTAGAATCAGTGTTATTTTTCACAACAATGATTTTTTTAGGTAAGGTTAACAAAATAAAAACAAACACACTTACACAAAATAAACTAAACAAGCTTATACTCTGTCTAGTTCAAGTTGGCCGATCGACCCGGGACTACCTGAGGTATGTTCTCATACCTTGGTCGAGTTTGGTATCATTTTTCATAACTTTTTTAGTAAATTTCAAATATACTTTAAAAAATGTTAAATTATTATTCTGTTAAGAAAGTGTACCATTGTATAAACACAGCCAGTAGGTGACTCATCGCCTAGGCAGCCGACAGCGGCGAGGGATTATAGGGGTGGCCTCAGGTAGTCCCGGGTCCATCGGCCAACCTGAACTAGACAGAGTATAGTGTAATTTTGTAATATAATACCAGCATCTGTTATTACAAATTACAAATAAAACAGCTGATTTGGGTCATAAGCTTAACACAATTTTAAGTTAGGCATTTACCGACCAACACATTTCTTGAAAGTATTTATTACAATTTACAATAGCAACCAAATTGGAAAATTTTGAATCAGCATATTTTTCTTCTCAACTATAAGTTTTTTAGGTTAGGTAATAGCAAAAACAAACAACGAAAAAGGTTTAGTATATCATAATTCAAACACCTATCACTATTAAAATTGTGCCAACTTTATTCTTTATAAGGCCTATTTGATCCGTGTGAAATACTGCTTTACCATATCACATTTTGGTCATATTATATACCTCAAAAATTGCCTCTCTTCTATATAAAAATAAAAAATCTTTGTCCTAATCAATCGTCATTTCTGTGAAAATACAGGGTGTCCACAAAAAATCTGTTTTAATTTTCCCTGACTTTCCATGGCCTGCTTACCAAAATTTCCCTGACTTACTAGAATGCATAGTATGTTAATTTTTAAAGTATTATATTTTACAAAGAAATCCCAGCTTCCACCTTCTCCATAGCTGATCTAATTCTCTTTCCACTTTCGTTTTTCTTCCTTTTTTTTATTTATGTATTAAAAAATACTAATACATTGATAACATTTAAAAAATAATATTTCCATATTGACTGTAGGAAAAATTTAGGTAATGTAAAAATAACAGTATTTTCACAAAACTAGTAGCATGACATGAAACAGATATAAAAATGAGAATTTATTTTTAGCAATAGAATTCTATTTAAAAACGAGAAATGAACTCATATTTATAGTATGAATTAAAATTAGGTTTACAAAATATAAGAGAACTTGGTCATTAGAAAACTTAATAAAATAATATATGAACGAGATAAAATAGATTAATTAATAGAACAATTAACTTAATGGTAACAAATAATTATAAATAATATTAAAATATAACTTTAACAATAACTTTCAAATTTGAGAATAAACCAACCAGGCAGGATGAGAATGAAAAAGAAAACCATAAAGAAGATAAAGAGATATGGGACCAAAGGCTTCTGACTTTGGAACCTTCTCAGGAACGGCTCAACATCTGACAATATGCTTCTGAAAGCACTTAGTTTTGTCTTAAAAAATTTTTTTTTTCATAGTTTCTCTAAGGCATTGCAGGTTTTTGTATTCTTTTACAAATTTATTGACATGATAAAACATTTTGATAGTTTGATCTACACAGCGACCATTTTCCAGCCATCTTACTGCTGTAAACTTAAAAAGGAAAGAGATGCTGGTTGTAATGAGTATTTTGCTCGTTGAGCTGGACTATATTTATTTGTAAAGGCCACAGAGAGATGTAAAAAAGTTCCCAACCAAATGGCTCTTGAAGTTTTTCATAAAACTGTGGTTAACATTCGGTCCATCCATTGAGACTTTTTACAAATTCGTCATAACAAACATAGTCAGAGCACTGTTTTACATTATTTTGCAACTTTTCTTCAAAATATAGGGCAACTTTTATATAATCCATAATTATTATAGGAAACCTTAGTCTTGGCCATTGAAAAGTTTTGAGTGATTTTACTATCTGGAAAGATATTTTTGAAGGCTGCAAAGGTTTCATCACATGAGTTTAGAGACATTTTCCCAGTGACAATCTGGAGAGCCCATATTGCTTCGGCCGATGTAACGTCATCTTCATTCACACTGAAACTCTTTAAAGATGTTTGACTTGGTACCTGGCACTACTAATACTTCTTTTGTATATGTAGCTTGAAGTTGAAGGTGTCATCATTTAATGGAGATAGAGTAGTAAAAAATTAAATTGCTGGCTGGGAAGCCTTTGCTTTCATATTTTTTTACATGGTCCCTTAGCATGAGAAACAATTGCTTATTTCCCCATATTGCTTTGTTTAAAAGATTTCAGACACACTTTACAGTAAGCTGAATGCGCATCACTAACAACCAAGTGCAACCAAATACTAAATTCCGGAAACACTTTATTGTTCAGCCAAAGTTGATTAAACAAACAGTTCTTGTTAGCTATTATAATGTGTTTAAGTTAGCAACTTAAATAAAACTGATAGTACAAAAAGAATTAGCTAAATCAGTTTAAAAAAAGACACAAGAACACAACAAAAATTGTAGAATTGTTGTGCACTTCTTGTCAAAAATATCTGGAAAAAATGCTACAATAGTCTGAGTTAAGGCAGATTAGATTAAAAAAATTCCCTTCAAATCCATCACTGGGGAAGATTTATCTAACTTGAGTTACGGCAAACTAGAGTAGAACGTTACCCACAAGTCTAACTTAGGGGAAGATTTCCCTGACTTTCAAGATTTTTTGTCTCTTTCCCTGACTTTCCCTGACCAAATTTTTATTCCCCGACTTTCCAGAATGTGGACACCCTGAAATATCATAGTATACATTAATCTGTTTGCATTTGCTTCACCATGAGGGGTTGCTGAGCAAAATAAGCAGGCGGCAGAGCCCTCTATTAAATAATTTTTAAAATGTAATAATTTTTTTTTAATCTTATAAAAGATAAAATTATAAATGAGTTTCAAGAAACATTTGGAAAATGTATCGGAAAATGTATCATTTTGCCTGATAAATCTGTAAAAAAAATCAGTGGGAACTCATTCAAACAAATTTGGAAACATATATCACATTAAAGAGTTAAACTAGAACCAATATTAAATTAGAAATATAAATATAAATGTCTTTTTTGTAGGATGAAAAATAATTATGGACGTTATCCCTTTAAAATATGAACCGAACAACTCTACACATGAGATGAGAACGATGACCACTTAACCAAGCCTTCATTAAGCGACATGAGGAAATATGAACTATCCATTATGATTGGCTTTGCTATATATATGTTTTCTTCAGAGAAAATAAATAAGTAAATTTAATATACTTGCATCCTTATCTATATTATTTTATTTACTAACCCTTGAGACATGGGTATTCTGGTAAGACCCAGGTTTTCCTAAGTCACAATTTCAACTATAATTTCATATCTTCAATTAATATTTCCACTAAACTTGCATTTGTACCATATCAATTAATTTGCTCTTCATTACTACTATAACTAAAAACAGATAAACCACTAAAATCCATTGTAAAATACTCATATATGTCTTTGATGCCGTGTGATGCGCTCAGGATCAGGATTAGGATTGGATGTCGATCTCTCAGCGTGTCACGGTTAATCTACCTAGAATGCAACGATTATCAAGTGGGCAACGGCAACAAAAAACGGGCAGCGATTTGGAAGCCATCCGGGCCTGCTAATCAGGGACATCCACCAGTAGGATAGACTTCGACGGGACAGATTAGATCTTACGGCCTAAATGTTGATTGTTTAATTTAATATTATAATAATGGCCGGCTAAGAACTACTGTGCATGGCTACCGATTCTCGGGGACGATGTGACAGTTACTAGTCCCGTAACGTAAGTTAAATAGGGTTATGGGTGTATAGCGTGTTCCTTGTAACACTACCAGTGTCTAGTGTTTTCTTCATAATTTATTATGTAAATTTGTGTTTGTCAAAGCTGGTTACTCGTGTGTGTGGTTGTTCTAAGTTCGTGCTGTTTCGAGCATTAAACCTGGTGAGTTGTCAGGGATCTGCGGGCCCTAGGCTAACCTTGGTGTTTAGGGTTAAACGCCTGTCCATTGGTACCTCTAAAGTTAATAACCGGCCCTGCTCACGTTCAGTTGGTAGCAGTAATTGGTTACTGGCACACCTTTTTACTTTTCCGCCAGCCAAACATGGATGACAGTAGTTTTCATCTTAATTTAAAATTCTTTTAACTCTAGGTAGGCCTAACTTATAACTTAAGCTCTGGTCCTTACTTGCCTATAAGGTCTGACGTTCATGGCTATTTCCGATCATTTCTGAATTCATTCCAATTTTTAATTTTCAAAATTTTCATTTACACTAGATACTAATTTTATCCCAGATAAAAGACTTCTTACAAATTTATTTTTCTTTCTTATTCCTATCAATTTAGTTTAAGTTATTATTGTCTACTTGACATATTATAATTAGTTACTTAGTTAATAACCGGCCCTGCTCACGTTCCAGCCAATTTGATTTTGCGATAAGCTTAATGGTTGCCTTCAAATACAAGAGCAGTGGTGACTTCTTTTTTAGAAAAAACATAAGTGATGGCTGAAATTATCAAGGAAATATTTGAAGATTCATGAGCATAAGAAAATAAGCCATAACCTCCTATAACATGGTTGTATAACTAAACATTGTAGCTAAAACTGACCATGCATTGGTGCTTGTGTAAGCGAGCATGAGTCACTGGAAAGATTACAGCTGCTCGCATAAATATGAGTGTAAAACGCAATGGTTAAAAGTGCACTCTATTAAACATAAAATTAAATTGTTGTGAGGCAAAGGTTTAAGACATTTTTCTGAACTTTTACTTTTAATCGTGTTAACTTCTTATAACAATAAATGTTCTGATTACCTGGAAGTCTTTCAATCTTGGAGCATTATCATTTACATCAGTAACTAAGATTTCAACATGTACATCACTTCTGAGAGGAGGTGAAGCTGCTCGCACAATTAACTCAAACCGTTTTCTTGAGCTTTCGTAATCTAGTTCCACCATAGTCAACAGTTCTGCTTTATCTGAACCTGGTCGCCGCACCAGTGAAAAACTATTTGAGTCTTCACCACCTAGACAAATAAGTTATTTTCGTAAGAAACAATCACTTATATCTTAAATAATATATACTTACGGCTTTAAATATATAGATTATATTCAATTGGACAAAACTAAGTAGGTAGGATAGAATGTTTTTTTCAAACGATTTTTATTAGAATATTTGTGTAAACATTGTTAACTTTGAAATTGTTAAACAATAATGCAACAAAAAATAAAACCTCTTATTTAATCACCAAACAATATGGTTATTGATAGAATAAAACTTGAACACACTACAACGTTTATAAAACTGAAATGTTTACTAGCTCAAACGTGTTTCAACAACAATGTCGCCATCTTCAGTGATGCACGAGCTACAATAATCAAACTATAACAGAGTTAATTTAATTTATTATTAATGAAACATGTTCGAATTGGTTAACGTTTTAGTTGTGCGATTTTGGTTCAAGTTTTATTCTACCAAGTTATTTTCTCACAAGTCAAGCTCAATAGTTATTTATAAGATAGTTATTGTTTAGTTTTGCAAAAACAATATTTTAAGTAAATCCAAAGCAAAGTGTATTGCTTTTTAAAGAGCTATTAAAAGAAATGCACACAGACAGAATTATATGTTTAGCTATTTAACATTTATTTTCATTTAATTTATTTTCATCTATATGAAATATCAATGAAAGAAAAAATATTTTGGTTTCCGAAGTTAACTGAATTTTACCCTATTTCCAGCTATTGATCCACCTCAATTTTATTAAGTTTTTTGTAATTATTAAAAAGGTTCCTTCTCCTCCCCCAGAGTAATATAATCTGATTCATAGAGGTTATAATATATCAGATACTGTTTGGATTATTTGCTTTCGTAAATCATTTTATAAATCTTCACCAAAAATACATTCAAACATTAGAAAGAGAATTGTAATTCTTAGATAAAATAAATTCAACATAATGGAAAACTAACGTTATTAACCCTTTGCCGGTTTGAGGCGGAATGTTAAGTCGCACACATAGTAAACAGAAACGGCTGATAACATATTATTCTGACACAGCAATATTGTCTGGTTTTATTTTAATTTCTGTTGTTATATTCCTTCTGAAATATAGAACAACATTATAGTTTATCTTTTAGTTACTGGAGCATTTTAATACTCTTTGTGGGCATTCTAAAATCGATACATATCCATAATTTCAGTGCTTGATCTATGTTGGAAGAAAGGAAAGGTTAATCTTTCAATGAGATTACCTTTTCAATCCTTGTAGTTACAATGATTTACAATGTAATTCAATGAGCGTGGTTGTTTGTTATAAAGTTATACTTATTTTAGTATATTTGTTAAAAAGTTAATTTTTTTATTATAGTTTATAAGGGGGACATTATTTCAATTAGTTTTAGACCAGTCAATAGATTTTGTATGCTAAAAAATTTAACAGCAAACCGATTGCTTTATGACGACTTGAATACTTTGTAGATGAAGATACCACCTTCGGAAACAATGATTTTGTATAATGGAACTACTAGTAGTTCTGTGAACAGTAGACCTCGCTGGTTGAAATAACAAATGTGGTTTTGAGCTTAGGTTAAAAATAGTGTGCCAGTAATGAAGTAAGTAGAAGGTTTAGCCAGTGAAAAATTATTTTGCAATTTATTCGTGTTCGACTCTAATCCTGTGAGGTGCAACAAAGAAACAAAATGAATAAGAGAATGTAGTTGGTAAAGGACTACAACTCAGTAAATGTGACGCAACGCCAATCGGGCTCCTTATCTCGGCTCCCCTTAAACAACTCACTCACAGTCACAGTGGCCATACTGATGTAGCGCAGGAAAGAGCAAGACAGCAGGTAGCGGTCTCTCTCCCTCTCCATAAAATTAAAAGGTTTAATGAAGATATCTAAAAAATAAACGTATAAAAACATGGTTAAAATACAAAAACTTGGGACGATTTTTAACTAATTTGAAGTTTGCGGCCATTTTGTGAGCTTACTGTTAGAGATACGGAAACACATCAAGAAAACAATTTTGTAGAACATCAAATTTGCTACCAGCAAATTATTATTAGTTTTTCAATTCGACTTACGGTTAAGCCATAAACTGGCTTTGGAAAAAAGCTTACACTGAGAGAAACGGTGCGGCCGCCATTTTAATTTTATTTAAGGGGTTAAAAATTAAAAATGGAAAAAACCATATACATACATCACTCGGCCTAGGAATAAGGAACATTCATGCAAAAATCATGACAATCGGTCAAGGCGTTTGGCCGTAATCGTGAGACAGACAGACGAAATGCCGAACGGTCAAGCTAAAACAGAGACCCTCCTTCGCTCTGTCAATTAAGACAACAAAAACCATGAAAAATTGAACTTTTTGAGGTTTTTCGCTTATATTTTGTAAACTGTTTGATGAAATGGTATACTTTCAATGGAAAAGTTGTAGTAAATTAACCCTTTAAAATGAGACTTTATACGTTTTGATAAGTGCATTTTTGACTAAGAAAAATCGGAAATCCACGGAAAGTTCATTATTTGTTTTAAAGTAATAATTTTGACATTTTTAAAATTAAAGCTTTGGAATTGTGTGAAATGACAATTAATGGCATGTAGATTAACCATATAAAGCTGGGAACTATTCGATATATTGATTTTGCATAATAACTGTTTAAACAATTTAGAACATTGAAAAATGCATATGTTAGTTCTTCCCGACTAACATTTTTTAAACAGATTCTGGAAGTAGCGATCATGACTTACAAAAAAAGTATTTCAGATTTCCGTTAAAATGCTGAACATGAAGCTCATTAAAAGTTGGTTAAAAGTGGTCCTGAACACGACCATAAACACGCAAGCAGTCAGTCGGAGTCTAGAGAAGTAAAGTTGGTGAGGGAATTTCTCCGCTGCTGTAAGTTAGCCATCAAACTAGCCAGCGGCGGAGAAGTTCCCCCACCAACAACTCTACTAGACGCTGACGGATGGCTCGCGATTTTAGAGTTGTGTTCAGGACCACTTTTAAACAACTTCTTAGCATTTTTATGGAAACCATAATATAAATTTTTTAAGCTCATGATATCAGAATCAATTTGAAATTTTAATAAGGCATAACAATTCATTTATAAATATCCACTTTTCAAAATATAGCTCTCAATTGTTTAAACAGTATTTATACAAAATCAATATATCCAACAGTTTCCAACTTGTGCATGGCTAATCTACATGCTATTAATTGTTATTTTACATCATTCCAAAGCTTTAACTTTTAAAAATGTCAAAATTACGAATTTAAAAAATCAGTGATTTTTCCGATTTTGTTCCATAAAAAATTCACTGATCAAGTCTTAGTTTAAAGGGTTTTTAGTTTTCTACAACTTTTCCATTGAAATTATAGAGTTTCATCCCATAATTTACAAAATATAAGCAAAACCCCAAAAAAGTCAAACTTTTCATGGTTTTTGTTGTTTTGATAATTCCACAACAAAAAATTATTGTTTCCGATGGTGGTATTTTCATCTACAACTATTTGTCTTCGTAGTATTTATGTTTTTCCAAATGCATTGTGTGTTGCTAGGTTAGCTAGGCCTAAAATGTTTGCCTAAAAATGGCACAATTTGGTATTGGTGTCAACCTTTCGCATGTTTCATAATATTTTTAAGGTAGTAAAGAAAATAATAAAAAAAATTTTGTTTAAATATTATAACATTATTATTATTCCAAACAACATGCTTCTAATATTTTTTAATTCAGTATAATGGAAGCATATGAAACTTTTTTTAAATACGCAAAAAAATAAAATTTTTTGGGAAAAAAGAGACTGGTAAAAGGTTAATTAAGCGTACTATACAAGTAAATCAAATTAAAAGAAATGGTTGAATTATCTTTCTTTGTAATAACATAACAGGGATCATTCCACACCAAATCAACCACTAGTCAAAACATGATGTATTCAGATTTTTATGATTTTTTTATATGAGATAGTATTAGCTTAGTAGATAATAAATAAAAAGGTTGAATATTTTCCCATCTTCGGTTTTTGAGTTAGAACTTTTTGAAAAAATTAAAAACGCCAGCTTTTTGAAAAAATCAAAAACGCCAGCTTTAGGACCGTTTTGCTATATTTAACCCTTAAACTGTCTGTGTTAATGTTTTTCAACGCCAAACCATTTCGGTGCGTGTGCAAGCATAATTTCAAAAATTCACCAAATATAGTAATTATAAACCAATCCAAAAGTGTTTCATAGGTTTTTGGTACAGTAAAGTTCAAAGAATTCATATATGGCAGTAAAAAAAATTATTGATGTAAAATTTACAAAGTTATTAGCTCAAGAAACAAAATGTTCAGTAACGAAAGGAAAAAGTTCAACTTTAGGCCTACATAAAAAGTAGTAAACATTTTTTGTAAGTTTTTTCAAAAATGTAAAAAAGTTTTGTAATTTAGTTCTAATTAGAACTGTATAAAAATATTTATCAATTTCAAATTTCTTATTTTGAAAACACCAGTTTTTATGTTCCTACTACAAGACTACTAACAAAACTAGGCCTAGTTTGAATAGTAATTTAGTAATATATATCCTTTTAGCCCAGTAAATGAATGATTCTAGAAGGATAGTCAATAAGCGGAAAGACCAACTATGGTACATTGTTTGGGGTACCTAGTAGTATAACATACTAAAAGTCCTTGACCCTAGGGGTAGCGGAAAAGGGGGGAGGGGGTTAAAGGTACCATTTTTTGATTTTTTGCCTATATCTCAGTAGCGGTTGGTCCTACAAAAAATATACACGTATACAAAATTAAAGTTGACAAAATTCTCTACATTTTGTATACCTTTAGTATGTTTGCTGTCTGTAACCATTAATGAGATATACTCTCTCGAAAATAGTTAATTTTCGAAAAAAACTTTTCTTCGCATTGGAATACCTTATTATTTGTTCCCCATGCGGTTTACCCTCGTGAGCTCTCTCCAGTTCTTACCTCGTTCGTAGAAAGTCAAATTATTGTATATTTCGCCTCAGTATATTATTTTATTGTTATTATTATTATTATGTCGCTATGTCGACGGAAAAATGTTTTGTTTCTCGCTTTAGTTGAGTTAGTTTATATAATGTCATACGTCCTAAGGAAGTCGAATTATTGTGGTTTTCGCCTTTATATTTTATTATTATTATATCTGATATATTTTATTAGTATTATATGCAGTATATATTTTTTAACTATATCCGTTATATTTTATAAGTATTATATGCAGTATATTTTATTTTTATTATATCTGGTATATTTTATTGTTATTATTATTATATCGCAATGTTGATGCAAACGTATTTTGTTTGTGCCGAGAACTTGTACGAAAGTGGTGGGAAAGTGTCCTGTAAGAGTGCAAAAGTGCTCCCAGATCAATTTTGTAATTTTTTTTTTTTTTTAATTTTCTAAGATGAAGGAGTAAAAATAAAATTTACGAAATCGATTTGGAAGTAATTTTTTAGGTCAAGCACTTTGAAATAAACATTTTTTGTCTCTCGAAATTTTTTCTAAAAATTCTTCCTTTTCGAGATATTAGCAACTTTATGTCAATTTATTTCAACACGTTTAGGGCCGCCATTTTGGTTAGAGTGGACCTTTCGAAGTCCCGTTTGCGGCAATGTGTTCTACTAACTAAGACCTTTAATTTGATACCAAACTCGACCTATGCTGCTATTTAAGAATTTTGTCTGACTCCTCGTGGGCCGTCCCCCTTAAGGGATAAAAAAGTGATAATACCTTAAAAGAGTAGACATTTATGGCTATTATTGATATACCAAGTCTCATTACTTTATCTATAATGGTAAAAAATATATTACACCGTTCCGGGACTTTTCAATCACACTGTATATGTATATATATAGTACATGTGCAATTATATATCGTTTATTCCATGATTAAACCATTTTAAAGGAAGACCTTGATAATCCGGCATATTTGATAATCCGGAATCACTGGATCTCTGAATGTGCCGGATTATCGAGGTCTTACTGTACTACAAAAGAGTGCACAGTAGCCATAGAATTGTTCCAATGAAACCCTTGAGCCTCATCTTGTAGAACAAACGAATAATTTTCAGCAAAATCCAATCTTACTACAGTAAAAGCTCTTTAGTCCGGCATTCTACGGTTCGGCACATTCTGTAATCCGGCACCGATAGAGCCGACGACATTCGGGTTCTTTCGGGTGGATTCGTTCGTTCGCTGACCTTGACTGGCAAGTCCCGCCATTGCACTGGCTGTACCCAGGTGGGTTTTCAGTAAGTTATACGTTATTGTCTAAGACACTTGTTCCCGCGTTTTTAGTCCGCTCAGTGTTTGTTATACTAGTGTTTATACAGTTTTAAGTGTTTATACAGTTTTAAGTGTTTATACAGTTTTAAATGTTTATACATGTATATTAGTTCAGTGTTTCCTGTTTTTTAACTAGTTACAAATCGGGTTTGCACAATGTTCTCTAAGCCCAGCACGAGTTCTTTAAGTGCTGATATAAGTAATAAACGTAAGCATGTGACTCTCACTACCCAACAAAACCTGAAGATAATTAATCGTCTTGAAAAAGGTGAAAACAGAAACTGAATTATGCGTGATTTTAATATTGGTTCGTCGACTATTTACGACATAAAAAAGCCAAAACGAGGAACTAAAGAAGTTTGCTGCTCAAGCTGATTCAGTAAAAAAATACGGAATCAAGACACACACTGAAGAAACCTTAACTTGAACATCTTGATTGTGCTTTGTACACATGGTTTAGTGCGAAACGATCACAGGGAAAACCAGTGACTGGGCCCATGATCATGGAAAAAGCGAAACGGTTTCATCGTGATCTGAATATTGAAAGTGTTTGTGTGTTTTCTGATGGTTGGCTTCAGAAATTTTAAATTCGGCAAGGGATCCGGAAGCTGGATGTGGCTGGAGAGAGCAGATCAGCCGATGAAAACGCTGCTGAAGAATATAAGGACACTTTTAGCAGCCTTGTTTTGGTCAAGTTTACAATGCCGATGAAACCGGCCTTTTATGGCGTTGTTTGCCTACGTCTACTCTGGCAGGTGGAAATCTGCTAAGGGATTTAAGAAAAATAAAGACAGATTGACTGTTTTGTTGTGTGCAAATGCTTCTGGCGATCATCAGATGACACCCGTCGTCATTGGTAAATATAAAAAACCTAGAGCATTAAAAGGAATCATTAACTTGCCTGGAGCAATGCATGGATGACAGCAGATTTATTTAAAAACTGGTTTTTCCATCATTTTGTACCAGAAGTAAAGGAAAATTTTAAGAAATGTGGAATGTCAGAAGACAGCAGAGCACTTTTGTTGTTAGACAACTGTACCGCTCATCCTCCTGCTTCTGATTTGGTTTCTGGCAATATTTTTGCAGTTTACTTACCACCAAATGTCACTTCCTTGATTCAGCCAATTGATCAAGGTGTGATTCAAAATGTTAAGTGTTTCTATAGAAGATCTTTTGTGCAAGGTGTTACGAATTGATGGGGTGTGTGATCAGAAATATATATTAGTTATATTAATTATTAGAGTTAGTATGTTTAGTGTAAAGATATTACTTTGCGTAAGACAGATAGAGGTAAACAAGGAAGCATAACAAGGAAGGATGAGCTTGGCGGAAGTGTTTTTGTGATGCACGGAAGAACAGTGTAGTTTGTCAACACGGAAGTTAGATGGGTTATATAAGCATAACCCTAATCTAGATTCGAGGCCAGTCTGTTAAGGTGTTGGGCCGGTAGCTAGGCCAGTCTGTTAAAAGTGTGGGGCCGGAAAGCTAGGCCAATTAGCTAGGGACATTTGGCCGGGACTTGGTCAAGTGTTGTGATTGAGAAACTGAGGGTTGGAAGCTGGACAACACGAGACAAGTCATCACTACGAGAAGTCTACACGAGATAGAAGGACGAAACCGGTTCTGCAATAGAACGAGATTTGAGCGAGTCACAGAATACTTAGTCTATTAATATCACATTGAGTTTGGAGTCAAAAGATTAACGGGAAAGTTTAATTAAAGTAAATTCAGTAGCTTTGTTTACCTAGTTCTTGTTTCAGTCTGTCATACGAAAGTAGTATCTAGTAAAGGAAATGTATGTAGAGCATAAGTATAGGATAATGTATCAAACCATATTATGTTTATGTTATTGCATTGTACAAATAAATATAGAGAGATAAGTTTTGCCACTGAACCACTGGAATGCATTGTTATTGATCTGTCCCTTTGTTGTTAATATAGTAAAGTAGAGTTTGAACCCGGATGTTAAGGGAACAAGAAATCTCAAACCTATCAAGTGGTGCATCGGCCGGAAAATTATAAACCTATCAGTGTAAATTATGTAGATGTTAGATATATAGTATTATGCCACGTAATTGCTTTCAACAGGAGAAGGGTTGGAGAGGTTTCCCTCATGGAAAAGGAAAGCTACTTAAACCGAATTAAATCAACAAAACCTCAAGGAGAAATAGAAGAACTATTATCGGATGCAGAAAAAAAGCTGTATACACAATTTGAAATTGTCCATGTTCGTGGGAAAAAAGGGACAAAAGTAGACTGCGTTCTTATGAGCAATATGATTAGATGTATGGATTTCTTGGTAAAGTCAAGAGAAGAAAATGGTGTATTGGCTAGCAATATTTACTTGTTTTGTTTACCTCATTCTCCATTTTGTATGAGGGGTTGTGATGCCGTGAAGTATGTTGCAAAACAAAATGGTGCTAAGCTGGAGTTTTGGTCTTTACCAAAAATAGCTTTTGCTTGAAAAAATCGGCCGAATTTTAAATGAACTTTTTTTTGTAAAATTACTTAGTTTTTTTTAAAGATACAGTAAATACGTATGTAGATGTATGGAAAAAATATGTTGTCTTAATTTTTGCTGAAAAATGTTTTAATTGAATTAGGGTTTACGAGTATTGATTTAACTTATTGATGAGTAATTGTTTTAAATACCTGTTGTATGGCCAGTGTTACGTTTTGGATACCTTATTGTGAATTTTTTGTTGGTATGTTTGTATTTTTGTTAGGATAATGTATCAAACCATATTATGTTTATGTTATTGCATTGTACAAATAAATATAGAGAGATAAGTTTTGCCACTGAACCACTGGAATGCATTGTTATTGATCTGTCCCTTTGTTGTTAATATAGTAAAGTAGAGTTTGAACCCGGGTGTTAAGGGAACAAGAAATCTCAAACCTATCAAAGGCCTTTTGGACAATGACTTTGAAGTAACAGACTTCCAAAAACAGTTTAATATTAAGGATGCAATTTTCGCAATTGCCTTAGCTTGGAATCAGGTGAAAGAAGTGAAGCCTGGCACAAACTTTGGCCTAATGATGAAGTAGCCGATCAAAATCAAAATGTTACCAGTGATGGTAAACATATATGGTGCTAGATTTGGTAAAAACATTGTTGGTTATCAATAAAGTCGTGTTTTTTTAAGGTTACTCAATTAAGTGCCAAATTCTTCAACAAATTCATCGACTGGTTTGGTAAATGTTTCGAAATTGTATCGTTCAACAGTAATCCATTGTTTATATGAAATGACAAGTGACTTTACTTCAACACTGTTGGAATTTTTCTTCCGTATCGTCTAGTGTTAGTGAGTCAATTTTTGCACAAACATCTTCCAACCATGCATCCAAATCAAAAGTCCATTCTACAAAATTTTGTTCGACCGCACCCCATACCAAATCTCTCTTTACATCTTTCAAACTACTTTGTGTACTAACATCTTTCACGATTACTCCCATGACTGAATCTTGAATCAAACCAATCAATTCAAGTAGCACAATTGATTAATTCAATTGATAATTATTGATAATAATAATAATTGATAATTCTTTGATAATTCAAAGATGATGACAATGTTACAATTTAAAGAACGCAAAGTCAGCGACTAGTTTCAATCGAGTTCAGATTGTAAATGAAAGAAAATAACTATTACGTTACTATAGAAATTGAATTTAGTGAATGTCTAATAAAGAAATAATTACATTGTTGGAAGTAAACACAAGAACATACAAAATATAAATAACTGTGTACATAATAATATACTGTATTTGGCTGTTTCTCAAACAGTTCAACAATTGTACGGGTTCCTTAGACCTATATCAATCATATAAACATAGGTCAAGAAATGCTTAATTTTCCCTATATTCATCATGCAGAACTATCTAATGGGGTCAAATTTGCTACATGCAATAGGCCTACCTATGCTATTATTTTATTATTTATTATTTTCGAGAGGTAAAGTTTTTCCAGGTTTTGGATCAGGAGTCGATAGAAATCCCTTTCATCAAGGAGTTTTTTGCTTTCCTCACCATTTAGTTACTAATACCAAATTCACGTTCCATTCTGGCACAAGACCAACTGGTTGGTAAAATTGTTAAAATCTTAAGTTTTTCGCTCTTGCTTGCTGTTGCAAATTTTTCTTTTAGCTGATTAATAATTTCTGTTGGATTCTTGTCCTCCTCAATTGTTAACAGCATGAAAAAGTTTCCCTAAAATTTGATTTCACTTTTTCAAGTCTTTCTTTGCAGTATTTCTTATTGTATTACCTTTTATTTTAATAACAGGTGATTCTCCTATTGATGTCAATGAGGCATTTAAAAAATCTAAACCTGATTCTATATCCATATACTATATTCTCAGGATCATCTTGCTGCAGCCTGGGTTTGTCTTTACATTTTCAGAAAATAGTTCATCATTAATATTTATATCACTTTCAGAACTTGAGTGTGATTTTTTTACTTAACTCTAAGCGACAAGAAGTGCAAATTTTAATTCCATCTTCAATAATACCATTTAGCTTTGTGACATCCATGGTGTGACATGAATTCCTTAGGTTTTTAGAAACCCAATGTCAATCTTTATTAAAATGATTGCAACAATATTTACCTAATGTTTTATCCATTTGTATCTTATGAACACCGGTAACTTAATATAAATAGAAGAAAAAAGGTTCAGTAATGTTATGAGTTTCGTTTTAAAATAAAACTGTTTAAATTAAACCAAAATCACTATAGTCCAGGTTAACAAGTAAATAAAATTCTAATAATTAACATTAATATATTATAATTTTTAACAAAGAAAACCCAAACAAATAAAAAAAAAACTTTTTAATGTTTATAAAAAAAATATAAAAAGTTATGTTATACACTTAAATTATGTGTCACATTAAAGCCCTTGTAATTCTAAAGAGAATGGTTCAAATTTTAGCTTTCCAGAACAAACGGTTTATGAGTTACATGCTTATAAATATTTCAAAACATTCCTAAAAACGGTCGAGTTTGAATTTTTTGAAAAATGTGTAGATCAAAAATTAAAACTTTGTATTTTTGGTCATACTGATTAGTAGAACACAATCACCAAATATTATACGTTTTGAAAACCTCAAGGTTTAAAATTATTTTTTTAATGGTTGATTTGATACGAAATGGCACTACAGGAAAATAGCAATAATATGATTAGAACCAGCAACCTTAGTAAGATTTTAAATCTACTGTTGTAGATTAACGAGCAACTACACTGACTTAGAAACTTTTAAAAAATCAAAAAGTTTGTTTGATCTACCTATTATAGAATACTGTACAACGGCGTTCTGTCCTTCATCTGGATCTTTGGCATGAAGTTCCCCCACTGTAGAACCAACTGGAGAGTTCTCGGCTATATACAACACAAGCTTGTCTGACTCAAAGGCTGGCGGAGAATCATTCACATCTTCTATGCGTACGGTTACTATAACCTATATAAAATAACAATTAGGTAACATACAAACTCTGCAGAAATCATTCTTAACAACAAACCATTTGCAAGGTTTACTTTCCCATTATGATTTTTATTTCATAATTTATCTTACTGCACTCACATTTTTTTACATATCAAGTTTAAAGATATAAAGAATAAAAATTGAATATTATTATATTAAATTCTACCTTTGGTTTTAACCTATCTATTAAGTTAGTAAAATATTAACTTTTTTAATAAAGTACAATACCTTTTATTTCAATACCTTTTTAAATAAATACCTTTTTTTCTTGTACAATACCTTTTTTTTCGATCAGTAGCCGCTTTTGTTTTTTCTCTTGGCGCATTTCAGGATATGTATCCAATTATCAGAATATCCCTTAATGTTTTTAGGTTGTTAAAACATTAAGTTAAGAGACACAAACACATAAAAAACATAGTTAGTAGGTGCGAACCTT
Source organism: Philaenus spumarius (assembly GCA_018207615.1). Taxonomy (NCBI): domain Eukaryota; kingdom Metazoa; phylum Arthropoda; class Insecta; order Hemiptera; family Aphrophoridae; genus Philaenus; species Philaenus spumarius. The sequence continues at coordinate 1,844,265 of JAGFPH010000014.1, read as the reverse complement.
ATGGCTACCGGACGTCGACTGCCTGTCTATTATCTATATGCACTCAAAACTACTTTTTTCAGCGGGATTCCCATGTTCTTATCACTGTTGTCGTATAGGGTGTTCACATTTTTTGTTTTTTAATTTGAAATGCCTTATAAATTTCAAACTCTTCCACAGAGTTCATAAATTTACCTTTACTGCAAATCTTTATTGGTTTAAAGTTACTACCAAAGTCCGTGTAACTTAATGTTTTGACAACATCCAACTATCGAGGTTTCTGATGGAGGGATATACAACCCGAAATACGTCAAAAGAAGAAACAAAAGCAGTCACTGATGGTAAAATAAAAGGTATTGTACTTTATTATGTATAATAATCAGTATTGTTTTTTTAACTTACAGTGCCAGATAAAGGAGGTGTTCCTCTGTCAATAGCTAAAGCTTCCAACTCATACTGAGCAACACTTTCCCTGTCCAAAGATTTTGCCGTCCTTATTACTCCTGATGTTGGGTCGATTACAAAAGCTTCCACAGTTCTAGACAGAGCATAGCGTATACGACCGTTCAAGCCAACATCTGCATCTGTTGCCGTAATCTGTCACAAATAACATTAAAATTAAATTATTATAAACTGTGCAACTACTTACTTCTACAAAATATATGAAGTAAGCACTTCTAACGCCGTTGTTTTTCTCAAAATTTTAGCTCCAGTATTTCTGAAAATAGAGGGCAGGGATGGTTTTTTTAGCAACATTTTCAAACCTGGAAAACTAAAAAAATAGGTAAAATAGTTTCAATGTAATTAAAATACCTTTCAAACCCTATACAACAGTATCATACAATTTTTACTTATTGGGGAACCAAACCTTTGGGTCCTCAAAATTCATAGCAAAATATATTTCAGGTTACGATTATTGGAACATAAGTGGGTTATCGTGCTTCATAACTTTGCCAAATGTCATATTCTTTAACTGTTCTAGAGAAATTCAGAAGACAGTGACAAAAAGGTGAGTGACTTCAGGATTCAGTTTTTTTCTTTTAACCTATAAAACCCCATAATTGCAACAAAATTTTATGAATTGTAAATATAAAAATATAATAAAAAAATATAAATATAACCTCGGTTATCTGAGTTTCAATATAAAACAAGGCAAATTTAAAAAAAAATTTGTCAAAATCAATTGTGATAACTTACAAATAAATGTAAGTTAACTGAATTTATTTCGATAAATAATTCATAGCTTGAGAGGATTTCTCAGTAAGTGAATTTATAATAACATATTTTGTGTTAGATTGAACAGAAAGAAAACAAAACTGTCGTTTGCCTTGTATATCCTGAAAACATTTCCGCTCCTTACCAAATGCAATAGTATTATGACTTTAGTGGACGGGTAGTATAGTGAATGACGAAGTGGTCTTGAGCCTGTTTACACTTCCCTCCTTGCGGCTTCATATTTAGGACTCACCATCCTTTCCCACGAGTTGTTTCTTTCCCCTGCTACTGTATTTTGTTCTTTTGTTTTTAGTTGGTGTTAAACTTTGTGAATGAGAGTGTCATTAATGAGTGGAAAGCGAAAGCGTGTTGTTTTATCTTTAAAAATGGGAAGCAATTAAATGATTAGATGGAGGTGATTCAATAAGAAATGTGGCAAGTGATTTAGGTGTTGGGGATAAGAGACAGAATATCAGCATAATAAGAGCATGAAAAACATCAGAGCCATTATTTTTGTGGTTTTTATTACAGCAGCTTACAGTATCCAATTTCGTTCATTTGAGTACATTATCAAACCTTATTTTTTTATTTAAAACTATATTATTTAAAGCCAAATAAAATAGATTTTAAAGTAAGTATGGCTCCAAATCTGCCTAAATGATGCGGTAACTTGCACCTCATTGGTTTTCTAAAAAAAAATATGATAAACTTGTTTTATACACACTAAACAAGTAAATGTTCTTTTTAAGTTAGTGTTCCAAAGTCACTATCCTGACTTCATAGTCCACGGTAGATTGGCGCAGGCTAGGGCTAGTCATGGAAAACCTTGTTCGTATTGAATTATTGTGTTGACCTAACTATAATGGTGTTACTGTTACTGCACTGAGCAGTTTAATCACTGATCTGAAATCAACTCGCTCTACCTGTATCTGGTTATTTCAAAGTTATTTATCAGCATGTAAACTTAAAATGTGTTACAAAAATAAAAAATTGTTTGATCAAAAAGCAATTATAAAGTAAAAAAAAAATTTTTTAAGTTAAAAAACCATGTAAAATAGGATTTTATTTATTTATTTACTATTCATTTCATTTTATTATCATTTAGAATATTTCATTTAGTTAAAATAACAAACAAAAATAAATTATAATCTCAATATTCAAATAACAACACGTCCAGATATAAATAAAGACAAATAATTAAGATGGCCGACCAAGATGAGTGGCCACTGCCTTCTCTATCAAATTCTCGTCACATTTATATCATACAACTTCCCTTATGTCACAGTCACAGATAATTTATTTCACAAAATATTAACTCGTGTTCCACAGTTAGATATTTTGTCGTTTCCTGATGAAAATAGTCTGCCAAATATATATGAGCATCTGACGCCATATTGTTTCATTATTATTTAACGTTGCTCTTCAAAATTTTAGGTTCGATTTACAGTGGAAATTAAAAAAGGTTACTCTTTACGTCGGCATTTTTCATTTATTAAAATTATTATCTATTGTCTTGCTGCAATCAGGGCCGGATTTAGCATTTAGGCCCAATAATTTTTTCCGCCTCCTAGTCTGGTTAAAGTTACTTCCCCAAAAACCTTTATTAAAAAATGATATCAGGCCTATATGTTAATTGCTTAAACACCACTCCACGATGCAATTTTATCATTGCAAGTTTTTTTGAGTAATTTACTTGGTTCTGGGCTTAACAAAATGCCGTCTTAAAACACTTTCAGTAATTTTATGTATAAATAGTGAGATCACGTTTGTAGGACTGAAACAAAACGATCCAACCCGCAGAGCATTCCCGCAACAAAGCATGGCCATTGCTATGTTAATAACTTAGGTTTTGTTCAATTTAGTCATTTGGGAAAATAAATAAAAAAACTCTGTAATACATTATAAAATAGGTTTAATCTCAGAAACACAGTTTACTTGAAGTATTTGTAAGGAAGTTGATACGTAATGTTGAAAAATAGTTTAACTTTACCAACAATTATTTGTTCCAATGAACTTCAAAATGAGAATGATTTTTTTGTAATCAATTCAGAAAATATGTTAAGTTATGGCTATTTATTTTTATTTCTAGATATATTTTTTTCTCTCGGTCGTGCGCCCCCTGGGAGCTTGCGCCCATAGGCCTGGGCCTACCGGGCCTATTGGGAAATCCGGCCCTGGCTGTAATTTCACTTATTTAAAACCTTTTTTTTTAAAAAAATAAAACCAAAATTTAGTTCTTCTTAAACAAACTTTTCATACAATGCATCCATGGACATCGCTTAAGTTGCAAGCATTTGTACAAAATGCAAAGCTTTAATTTAAAATTATATTGAGTCAAAATTTTTCAATCTTTGTGTCATATAAACTTATAAAACATACAGAAATATTATTATTTAAAACTTCAATTACCTGGACAACGCTAGTTCCAACCAAAGCATCTTCTGGGACAGCTCCGATATACGCTGGTTTCAAAAACTCAGGTGGATTATCATTGACATCTGCAACTGATATTTCCACATCAGTAGTATCTGATAACGAAGGGTTTCCGTTATCTTTGGCCATCACTGTAAGCAAATATCCTGACTGTGTTTCCCTATCCAACGCTCGTGTTGTGGTGATGGCACCAGTCTCAGAATTGATGATAAACTCTGAACTCTCACCTAAGCCACTACCTAAGGAGTAAGTGATCTGGAAAAAGCAAACGTTTTCATCAAGTTTGGGCGTGATTTTTGGTTAATTTCAGCAAACACTATTTTCCACAAATGCTTACATTTTAATATAAATTAAGATATAGCTGATGTAGATACCAATACCAGGGTTGTAGCAGGTATAAAAGTTTTGGAGGTAAAATTACCTATTCCTTGGAATAATACTTCAGCGATTCTCATCTTAAATATTACGGTATGTGAGAATGCTATTTTTACTAGAGGTGGGCGTTATTTAACGTAACAGAAAAAATAATACTATTAATGCGTTGAAGACTATTACCACGTTAATACGTTAGGTAGGACACCCTATTATTTCTGTAACGTCAAGCGATAACGCAGTGAAGGGGATTGACGACCGTTCCAGAGAGGTGTTAATTCCAAGTCTTGCATCAAGTAATCATATCTTCAACGTTACATTACAAAATAATACCTCGACAAAAATAACACCTTGACAAAAATAATACCCTTTGACATAACGGCCAGCAGATAACTTTCTTCGCTTGCGTTAATACGTTACAATATTAACAGGATGCAGCAATGTACACACAGGCTTTACATTATTAAACCCGAACGAACAGGATGTTTGGTGTGAGTTTCCAGGAAATATTACTTGCCCTTCCCGGTGTCTGTATTCATTTAATCCAAGAATCCATTACACTTAATTAATAGCTTATATCATAGATCATGACTAATAAAATAGATCATGCATGCATACGGCGGCAGTGTGGCGAAGAAAAGGTTGTCGGGAAAATATTGCATGATCGCGCCGCGGGGTAGTGCTAGGAAGAAATCATTCAAAGCATTGGTGCTATACACCGCTTTCGTCGTTTCTCCCATAGATCGCGCCACTATTATCGAATTTCCAATGGATTGAAATAATACATTGGATCGGAGTTCTATTAGGTTATCCAAATACAATGCTTATATGCACATTGACTTAATAATTACTGCTGACATAAAATATTAAAAATAAATAAAACTGCTTTATAGAACTATCCTTCCCTAGGCCTTTAGGAATAGTTAATTATTTTAATAGTTGAATTTAAAAAATTGACACTGCGCAATTTAATTTAGTCTAGAAGTTTAACTTAAAATTATGTTCTTTTTAATTTTTGTCATCAATAATAAATTACTCTAAGTTTAAATTTGATTCTAATAATTTGTATATTATATATTTACTTATATCTAATTGTTTTGACTTAACGCTGCAGGAGAAATTACTTGAGAATCTTGGTAACTTTTTAACATAAAGTAATCTTGCTTGGAACCCTTACATTAAATAAAAAATATTTTTTAATGTTTATTTTTATTTGAAGCTGAGTATTTAAAATTTTACGTTTTTAAATTTTGAGTTATCAAAAATTACTCTAAGTTTAAATCTTATTATTATTTTTATATTATATATTTATTTATATCTAATCATTCTGAAAATGTTTGTTTTAATGTATTTTGTTAATAAAGGCGTTTCTTGGAATATTTAGGTAACGCTGTGGACAATATTACTTGAGAATATTGGTAACATTTTATAAAGTAATCTCGTCTGCAACGTAACACTAAATAAATAAATATACCTTGCTAAAACAGTATGCTATTAACTTGCCCGCAATGCAACATTACACAGTACAATCTTGATAATCCGGTGGTTGGTTAGTCCGGCACGTTCAGTAATCCGGCGCTCTCGAGAAACACGTGACCATCGCCAGATGTTAACAAATACATGTGCTTCCCTCCCTCCCCTTTTCCTAACAACCCATTCAGTCTGCCGCCACTTGTCCTTCATTACAGTACAGTGTAGTTCTTTCGTTTATAACGTTTTCAATCTTTTGTTTCGTTTATTTACAACCTTTTCTTTCGTTTATAACGTTTTGTAGTTTAAAACCTTGTTTATTTTATTAGTGTACGTATTGTGTTTATAGTGTGTGTACTTTTTGTGTGTTTATATACTGTACATAGTTCATATATGTACGTAATGTCGACCAAACGAAAGCACGTAACTTTAAATTTAAGTAAACAATATGAGATAATTAATAAACTGGACAAAGGAGAAACCACGGCAAACCTGGCACGGACTTACGGCGTTGGAAGATCCACCATCTACGACATCAAAGTTAACCGTGATAAAATCATAGAGTACGTTAGGTCTGCTGAGTGAGACTTGAAGGGAAGAAAGACAGTTAAAACAGGTGAGTTTCCTGAAATGGAAAACACTTTATTCACTTGGTTTATGCAAGAGCGTGCAGGGCACACGCCATTATCGGGTGACATTCTTCGTGAAAAGGCAAGATATTTTTACAAAAAAATAACGAAAAAGGACAATTTTCGGGCTAGTGATGGCTGGCTTGATAATTTTAAAAAACAATTTGGGATTCGTTTTTTAACTGTCACAGGCAAAAAATTATCTAGCGATGTTTCGGATGTTGAACCTTTTCAGAATAAATTTGAATTAAAAATCCAAGAATAGGTCTTCTGCCAGAGCAAGTTTATAACGCAGATGAAAGTGGATTATTGTGGAGGATGTTACCACATAAGACCTTTGTACACTCTTCCGAAGAAAGTGCCCCAGGAAGAAAAATGTCAAAAGACAGATTGACATTCATGCCTTGTTCAAATTCCACGGGCACAAACAAACTTCCGTTACTGGTTGTAGGAAAAGCAAGCATCCAAGGGCATTTAAAAACGTATCTCACTTACCAGTCACATACAAAAACCAAACCAAAGGATGGGTTACCCGTGATGTTTTTACTGAATGGTTCAAGGAAGATTTTATACCGGTTGTAAAAAATTTTCAAAAGACCACAACTTGCCTCCTAAAGCTTTGCTTCTTTTGGATAACGCTCCTGGACACCTTAAAGAAGAGGATTTACACTCCGAAGATAGGCAAATTCAAGTCCTCTACATGCCTCCAAACACGACACCACTCTTGCAACCCATGGACCAAAATATCATCCAGCAAATAAAAATTAATTACAAAAAATCGCTCCTTTCTGATGTAATAAAACAAAATGATGGAATAATAAATTTTTTGAAAAAAACAAACATTAAAGACGTTGTTTTTAATCTAGCTTACAGCTGGAACAAAGTTATAAGCGACACTATCCAGTGTTCGTGGAAAAAGGTTTGGCCAACGCACCCTGCTTTCAATTCTGAAAACGTAGTTGACCATTCTGAAGATGCCAACTCGACTTTACAATTGACTCCCCAATTTTTGCAAGAGTTTTCTGAGAAATGTGAAGAGGATGTTTCCTTGACAAACGAGGATATCATAGATTGGCTTCAAGGGACAAGCGAGGAAAATTTTCAGTCAATGTCCGATGAGGAAATCCTCATCCAAATTCGATCCCCGGATGACGAATCTAATGATGACTTGGCAGATTTCAACTCAGAGAACTGTGACCAACAGCGACGCTTTCAATGCTCTCAATGTCTGCACTCATTGGGCAGAAGAAAATGGCATCGCAAGTGATGATGTTCTGGTGCTTAAACGGTTACAAGAGTGTGTTTTTGATAAAATATATAAATCAAAGAAACAAAAAACAATCAAGGATTATTTTTCATAGCCTTAATTTGTGTAGTTTTTCTAAAATGTATTCTTTTTTCCTGAAATAAAAATGTATATACAGTAATATCTGTAAAATTGTGTTGTTTTCTATCACTCCCGATAATCCGGAATTTTCGGTAATCCGGCGGTCGTCTGGTCCCATATATGTCGGATTATCAAGATTGTACTGTATTATCAAATTAATAGTTTCAGAAATTTCATCTGCAACGTTATATCAAATAACACCTCGGCAGTTTCCCGCCACCCATTAACACGTTACAAATTTAATACGTTATTTCAAGCTATTACCAAGATGCTGTGGAACGTTGCAGACTATTACCACAATGTAACGGTAATTTCATCTCTAATTTTTACAAATATTGGTATAGCTTTAAAATTATTGTTACCATAAGCACCATTTGAAAGATTAATAATTTTTTAAATATCGGATCATGGAATCCGTAGGTTTAATACAAATCACAAAGGTAATTAATTTGCAGGAGTGCTAATTTAAAAAGTGCGGTAAAACTCATACAATTCATAGAATCGTTAATTTTATAACTGATGATGATATGGACGTAATTTGTATGGTAGAGAAAATAGTATTGGCTCAGATCTAAATTATACTTTCAGTATGTAAATTATCATTGTTGTACACGATTTGTCAGGGATTGCAAACGAAATAGATTGTCAATTGAAAAGTGGGTATCTCAACGATATTCAAATAAAGAAGAGCTAGGCTAGACAATCAATGAAAAAAAGCGAGAATGAAATACTTTAGAGGCATTATTTTTGTGATTTGTATTACAGTAGCTTACAATATTAAATTTCTTTCATTTGAGTACATAATCAAACCTTCTTTGTTTATTTAAATAAAAATAAAATAGATTTTGAAGTAAGTATGGCTCCAAATCAGCCGAAAACGACATAAATGAAGCAGGAACTCGCACCTCAATAGTTTTCTCACGGCCTACCGTATTATCCGAGTTTTTGGTTAGCCGAGGTCGACCCGGTTCCAATAACCTCGGATAATCGAGGTTCTACTGTACTTTCCGTATGGTTACAAAAAGTTGGTTATTTTTTAAAATTAAATTTAAAACAGTATTGAATATTTTAACATCTGTCCCTTTTTTATTTGAAAATATCAGAACAGTATCCTTGTCAGAATTCAACATCTACTCAAAAATAAGAACATGGTTACATAGTCAGGCTTAACTAACATAATTACTTTTTAAATTTAACTATTAACTAAATTACAGGGTTTACTAAAAATGCAATAACTTAGTAGTATGATCTTTCCTTTATTCTTTCTCTGAACTGCCTAATATTTAACTTTTTGTAATCACTGGATAGCCTGTTATACAATTTCAAGATCGGATATTGTAGACTTTTTTCAAATAAAGATAGGTAATGTTTGGGAAGTTTAAAACCATTTGCATTTGTGGTATTACAGCAGTGTTCAAATTTAGATTTTGATAGTAATTCATTTTTAATGTTATTAACCCAGCTCAAGAATTCTGACCAGTGAGTGAATGAATTTTTAGCATTCGGCAAAGATTTTTACATGACTTTAGTGACCGAGAATTTGTCATTGTTCTAATTACTTTATTCTTTAACAAAAATACTGATACTACTCTCGAGCAAAACTATGTCTTAATCGCAAAAATTCAAAGGAAATTGATCTTAATTTATACTTAACGAAATCTAGATGAGCCTTCCAATTAAGCTTCTGATCCACTTATACCCCCAGAAATGTATGACTTTTGACCAAATTTACAATTTCAAATGTTTGATGGTTATAATTATTACTAACAGAAAATTTTATAATCTATGTTTTATCAGTATTTAATTTTACGCAATTTTATCTAAAGTATTTGTGAGAGATATTGGTAATTCTTTGGTTGTTTTATTTTTTATAATTGCTGTAGTATTCTAAGCAAATAAAATAAGGTCCTTATTAATTGATTTCGGTCGATCGTTAATATAAAGTTAAAAATAATAAGGGCCAAAATACACCCTTGAGATACTCCAATTGTGGTGGCATTCCAGTTCAAGTAAATATTTTTCCATTCCATATTACCTGTGCATTTTGGCCAACATCCCCATCGGTTGCAGCTACAATAAGTACAGTAGATCCTACAGGTGCATCTTCAAAGACACTTGCTGTGTACGGAGCATTGTCAAACACTGGAGCAAAATTGTTGGCATCGGAAACATTTATGTAAACCGTTGCAGTGTCAAAACGTCCTCCTGAATCAGTCGCTCTTACCTGCAGATATAAAAGGCAGGAATGTAATATAGAGAATTATAGATTTGATAATTTACACTTAAATTATCTATTAAAGTTTGTAAAAACTTGCAGATTTGTCTTACTTATTAAAAAATGGTCTATGTTAAATATGACTTATTTTTTTTAATAGACGAAAAACCTGGGTGGTTATCCATAAGTGAAGCTGTTTCCTGACAGAACAAATGTGCATCCGACTCTATTGCAAAGTTTAGAACCATCAGTGAAAATAATATGATTAGATGGGTAAAGTTTACATATGGATATAAATTCCTGACGGTAAACAATATCGGGTGTAGTTTCTTTTAGATGTCTAGACAGTGAGAGATCAACATGAGGCTGTCTAATCGACCATGGTGCGACAAAACATGGTGTATTTTCATATATAGGAGGTAGTGCTACACCCAGATTGTTGCGGATGTGGATAGGGAACAGTAGATTGTTTACGGAATTCGTACTGTGCAAATAATGGATTGTTAAATACAATATCATATGAAGGGTGCAAAAGTTTGGAGCGCAATTACACATATATGACAATTGTAGCTGTTGTCTGTGTTGCGTAAGCGATGGCTCACCCTTTTTAACAAGAAGACTACTAATGGGACTAGAACGAAAAGCTCCGGATGCTAGACGGAGAGCAGTGTTATGAACGGAATCAATGTTTTTAAGAACCGATAACCTAGCTGATGAATAGACTGTGAACCCATAGTCAATTCGTGATCAAACAAGAGCTCGGTAAAAACTCAGCATGCAGGTTCTACCAGCTCCCCAATGAGAACCTCTTAGAACCCGTAACATATCTAAGATCGTGATGCAGCGTGATTTTAAATTTGTCACATGCAAGTTCCAAGAGAGTCTATGGTCGAATATAAGACCTAGAAATGTGACAATGTTATCGGAGTGAATGAAGTTGAATTCCGTTTAAGTATAAGTGGGACTAAAATGCTGTCTGCGACGATTAAAAGCAATGCATCTAGTTTTAGCAGCGGAAAACTTAAACCGTGTCTTTTTGGACCATGTTTGTAATTTTTTTATCGTTAATTGTAGTGTTCTTTCTACTGTTGCTGTGTATCGGGTTGCCACGTAAATGGCAAAATCATCAACAAATAAAGAACAGTGGACAGGTAATCGGATATTAGCAGTGATGCTATTAATAGCAACTGCAAATAAGGTGACGCTAAATATGCTGTCTTGAGGGACACCATTCTCTAAATAAAATCGATCTGATAAGGTGGATCCAAGACGCACCCTAAAATATTGATTGGATAAGAAATGTTTAATAAATTCTAAGATTCTCCCATGAATACCCTAAGATTGTAATATATTTAGAATTCCTCTTCTCCAAGCCGTTTCATATGCCTTTTCAAGATCAAATAACACTGCAACAAGTGTCTGACGAAGAAGAAAGGCATTTTAAATGGCCGACTCTAACAAAACCAGCTGATCGATAGATGATCTTCCCTGTCGGAAACCGCACTGTTCTTTACAGATCAGTTGGTTACTTTCAAGGTACCATACAAGCCGCCGATTAACCATCTTCTCCACCAGTTTACATAGAACGCTGGTGAGAGAGATAGGACGATAACTACTTACATCAGTTTTGTCTTTCCCTGGTTTTAATAGAGGAATTACTATGGCCTCCAACCAAGAATCAGGAAAGATATGCTCATCCCATATAAAATTGTATATTTGGAGAAGAGCTGCCCTACCCGACTCTGGAATGTGTTTAATCATAGAATATACGATATTATCGGGTCCGGGAGCTGAATCCGTAGCCGACAATAAGGCAGATTCCAATTCATCCATTGTAAATGGGCTATTTAACGGAGAATGCCGATAGTGAATGGCATGGCCTCTTGAGCAGTTTTATATGTACAGAAAGCATCATAATACACAACAGTTGAAGAGAACCTAGAAAAGGATGAGCCCAAAAAGCTTACAATTTGATGGCTTTACAAGGCACTGGTGGACGTTTTGGTCGTGTTGAAGTTTTTGGTATATTATTTTCTGCTGCTGAAATAATGGAATCTGTAACAAACATATCAACTGTTTCATTTATAGAAATATGTTGATTATATTCTGGTAATGCAAATTGATTTGTAAAATCATTCCATAAGGCTTTGTTTATTATCCATCGAGGTGTTCGGTTGTTCAGAAAAGAGGAGTCATTAAAGGAAATTTTTATAGGGGCATGGTCGCTGCCATACAAATCTGACATCACTGTCCACTCAAATCTTGTAGCTAGCAAAGGACTACAAAATGACAGGTATACGACCATCCAACCTCCTGTCGAAGCTGCTAAGTGTGTTAACGATCCGTCATTAAGTAATGTAAATCGCATCGTATCCTCTCAATGTGGGATACCTCCTGGGCTGCAGGTTGAGGATCCCCACGAATAGTGATGTGTGTTAAAATCGCCAAGCAACAGAATCTGAGCAGGTAGTTGGTATATTAAATCCATCAAGTCGTTTGATTGGACAGTATAGCTTGGTGGCAGTTATAGGCTGCATATCATTAGTTTTATGGGAACAGCGACTCAAATTGCTACTGCTTGTTATAGTGTATCCAGATTTACGGGAACACGATCCACAGAGTTGTGAGCAAGTATGGCTATACCACCTCTGCTCTCTCCTCTGTAACAAAATCTGATCTGAAGATGGAATAACCTCTTAATTGTAAAGAATGGGTCTTATGAAGATGTGTCTCCTGGAGACAAACGAATAGAGGAGACGTGTCTCGCACAAGAACTTTCAGATCTTCCATGTGACTTCTGACACCATTTAAATTCCACTGAACCACATTCATATTTGGGATCGTGGACATAGATAATTAATAAATAAATAAATAATAATAAATATTTTGACAGTACATATTATGTATTGAAATAAATATAATATATATTCAAATCAAAATAAATAAATATTAGAAGGGACATGGTCCCTTTTCATTTTCCTATCCTGTAACGACAGGTTGGTTTTTTAGTTGTGTGTCCTTGTCCACTTCCATAGTTCCCACACAAGTCTTGGAAGATGTTGAGGGTGGAGAAGGACAGGGATCGGGTTTTTTAGGAAGAGTTTTAGGAAGATTTGTAGGGGAACCTCGTTTCAGATTTTCTTTTTAACTACTTTTTATAGCAACAGGTTTTCTTTCCTGGAACGGGTCCAGAGCTTCTTCCTGTTACTACAGAAGGACAAGTATAGGATTTCTTGAAAAATTGCTTTATCCAGATACTGGAGTAATTTTCTTTTTAAGATGGTTTTTTCCTGTGTCTTAGTTCTCAGATCAAGAGCAGGGATAGATGGTCCTATTTCTGCTTGTGAGACTGAGAAACTAGAGGACGGAAGAACAGAATTTGAAGGAACTAAAACAGAAGCACGAGCGGAAGGAGACACTTTAGAAAATAGGGCGACTAGCTGAGCAACCTGGTCCGTCAAGATTTTGACTGTTTTAGCCAATTCTCCACAATTAGCGCATGGAGTGTTGCTCTTGTTTGAAGCCACTGCAGCAAATGATTTGTTGCAAATGATGATGATTTGAGCAGGCCTAGAGGCTTTATATAATATTTTTGCGGCGTTAAAAGATATTTTTTTCTTAGCCATAATAATAAGGACTGCTTTTTCTTCTTTAAACTTCTCACAGTTGAAGGACCGTGCAGGATGATCACCGCGACAGTTGGGACACTGGCGTCATCATTGCAGCCCTCACTATTATGACCTTTTTTACTGCATGCTTTGTGCAAGTAGAACTCACATGTCCAAACTCTTGACACTTAAAACAACGTCGAGGATTTGGAACGTAAGGTCTAACAGAAAGACGGTAGAAACCTGCATAGATATACTCTGGCAATGTATGTAAGCCAAAGTTCAGAATTAAAGAAGCCGTAGCTTTTTTCTCTCTATTTTCATTGTGCATTATGCGAGTGACGTCAAGAACTGACTGGCTAGCTAATTCGCTTTTTATTTCCTCCAAACTAATGGGGATCAAGTCTCTACAGATAATGACACCTTTTGAATAGTTCAAGGATCTGTGAGGTTCTAAAGATACCTTGACTTTGTCATAGAAAGAAGTCGTTTTTTACAACGACAAACTTTGTTTCTCGCTGTTAGTTTCCACTAAAATTGTGCCATTCTGAAATTTCCTAATGGAAAGTACAGGGTCCGCTGTTCCAGTAATTGCCTTGTTAATTGCAAAGGGTGGGTTGAGTTTTTTGTTTTCATGGGTTTTATTTGTTCAGCGCATCTTGTTGGGCGGTATCGGGCGAACTCGATAAGGGAGTGCCCATCAGATCACATTGAGAACACTTCCGAACCCCCAGTTCTGTGAGGATCCCAAGTACTCTTTTGCCAGACTGGATGGGCATCAGTCTGGAAACCAATACTACTGTGAGGAAGAATCCGACTTTCTTCAACACCGCAAACACTTCCCGACCAAGAACCGAAGTGGCTGGCCCCAGAACAGAAACAACGCATAAGTCTCGGCAGAGGGCAGAGGTTGTCAAAACTCTGGCAGATTCAGCACTCCCAACGCGCAATGGCTCTGCATAGTCAAAACCCTAAAAGAAGGTGAGAATAGGAATGTACGTATTGTTTCAGCTATGTATGTATGTAATTGGATGGATGTATTGTATGTGTTAAATGTGTTTTGCGTTGTTTGACTCGGGTACCGCAAGGGACGCCAAACTCCTCTTAGTAGGTGCAGCTAGTATTTCTTAGCTGCCATTTTGGTCCAGTTATCACCGTTATGTTAGTTATTAAAAAAGGAAATTTTTGTTTCTTGAAATTTGTTTGAAAAGTTAGCGCTTATTAAGATATTTTACATTAAACATTTTAAACAGCTGATATTTTGAAAATATATGAAAAAATTTTAGTTTTTTGTACTTGGGTATAAGATGTCATACCAAATATGTATATAAAATTTGTGTTCAATATATTTCCTACATCCAAAGAAAGCAAAACTATTTTTTATTAAGTATTTCGTTAAAAAAAACAAAATGATGGATAACTAGAAAACAAAGCATTTTCCAAACCTATGTTCATTTGAACTATGTTTATTTTCACTAGTAGTACAGTCAAATTAGACCTAACCTGGAGAATCCAAAAAAAAAAAAGGTCTGATTGTTGGAAGTTGTTCATTACCCTTTGCTCTACATGTGATAAAAAGTCTCCACGAAATAGCGTCGGTTTTGGGGGTGGGAGGGAGGGAAGGAAGGTGTAAAAACTGTGTGTTTTGAGGTTTTTTTTGCAATTATCTCGTTAACCCTTCACTTTAGAGCTTAGTTTGTTTTATAACTTTTTAAAGTACGTTAAATTCTCTACAAAATAGTTCTATGCAGTTTTTTGCTGTGATCAATAGTTTTGGAGATATAAAGTAAGGTATTTCTTTAGGTATGCTCGAACACGAGTTTAAATTAACAATTTCTCCACGAGTTACCGTATAATTAACATTGTGTGGTATGTTTTGATAATACAGTTCAGCAGACATGCGGTTGAGTGTTTGATGGACCCTTTGCTCTAAATGTGGTAAAAAAAAAACTCACCGAAATAGTGTCGGGTTTTGGGGTGGGAGAGAGTGGAAGGTTTAAAAACTGTGAGTTTCCAAGTTTTTTTTTTTGCAAATATTTCGTAAACCCTTCACTTTAGACCTTAGTTTGTTCAATAACTTTTTAGGGTAGTTAAATTTTTTGCAAATATGATTCTATACGTTTTTCGGTATTATGGTGGGGGTACACCACACAAACCCCCTCTCACTAACACGGGACACTAACACGGGGGACTGACGTTCTCACACAGCTTTTTTAATTTATATTTTGTTCGCTCGCAAATTTACTTATTAGTTGTATTTCATAATAGTCAAATTAATTATCTTTGAATACGTACTGAAAAAGGGCGGGTATTAGTTGAACGTGGAGGGGGAGCGAAGTTGGCCTCTTCGTTGCAGCTGGAAACTATTGTGTTGTAACTTGAATGTAGAAATCAACCTACAGTTGTTTACGTTTATGTATGCTGCAGTTCTTTAATTGAGATTGTCAAATAAGCATATAGTTTGTTAATTTAAGTGGCATGCAAGTCTAGTCTTTATATTTAACTGGTTATTACCATGGCGAAAACGCAAAAAAACATTAATGTCCTCTTTTAATCAACATAAAAGTGAGATCTACATCTCAGAACCAGACTCTAATGTTTCGGTACCTTCATAAAGTGAAACATGTAGGCCTACCACAAAACTGAATACTGACACCAACCTATCTGTGGATGGCACAAATGATCAGCCTAATGTGAGTAAAAGCAAATGTTCATCTATGTGCGCTGACAACGATATTGAATTAAACTTTGAACCGGACAGTAATATAGGCCCAATAAATTAGCCCTCTATATGGAATAGGGACATGTGGGTTTGAAAGAAAGATTAGTTTCCTTGGTTCGATAGCCAAAATGGTAAATTAGGCTGTACGGTATGCATGGAAGTTTCCCATCACGGTGTTCTAAAAAAGGAGTGCACAGCGATTTCAAATGAATGGTATTATTTGCTGTTACTTAACAGCTTACTTATTTGAGAAAAAAAATATTTTTACTAAACAATCGCAAGTCACGAAGTAGGAGTGACCATAACTGCAAAGGCAAAATTAGAATCAACTCATCTCACCTGAAATCGACTACAAAAATCTTTAGCTAACCATACTACCTAGCGAAAAATGATAAGGCATTTCGGATTAGTTTTAGCTAAAGCTAATTGGCGTGGATATAGGTGTTGGATTGTATTTCAGATTTAGGGCCACAGAAATTATAAAGCCTCGGCTACGATACAAGCGGTGAGCGGTGAGCGGTGGGCGGCGGGCGGCAGTAGCAGGTACAAGCGGCGCACGAAAATTATCTAACTGATGGAGTTTCCTTGTTAAACACGGTTGGCTGGCTACGATACAAGCGGCGGATGTGCGTTGGCTAACGTTCGCCGCTTAGGATCAAATCAGTTAGATAATTTTTCGACTGCCGCCCGACGCTCATGAGTTTCTTTACTTTCAACAAACATATGACATTGGTTAAAAAGGCAAAATTAAGTATTTTTGATATGTATACGTTCATGGCATACTAACGACCACTTATATACAAAATTTCAAGAAAATCCGACGGTAAACAAAAAAGATGCTAATTTTTGTGAGTATACTTTCGGAATTTTGTATTCGGTTGAAGGGTTTATTTATTATTTAAACACCATGGATTAAAACTATCTGTTATGGAACTACTTACCATTGTTATTTTCACAGGAAACATATATTTTAAAATTACTCCCTCCTCTTGTTATACCTGAATTGATGTTAAAGTCCAAATTTCAAAAAATCCGACGGTAAACAAAAAAGATGCTAATTTTTGTGAGTATACTTTCGGAATTTTGTATTCTGTCCAAGGGTTTATTTATTTTTTAAACACCATGAATTATGGAATAAACAACACCAATGGATTAAAACTTTCTGTTATGGGACTACTTACCATTGTTATTTTCACAGGAAGCATATATTTTAAAATTACTCCCTCCCCGGGTTATACCTGAATTTATGTTAAAGTCCAAATTTCAAGAAAATCCGACGGTAAACAAAAAAGATTCTAAATTGTGCTGTTATAATTTTGGAATTTGGCATTCTGTTATTTATTTTTTAAACCTCATAAAGGATTTAAACTTTCTGTTGTGGGACTGTTTAACATTGTTATTTTCACAGGAAGTATATATTTTTAAAATACTCTCTACCAGGGTTACACCTGAATTTCTGGACCAAAGGAAATATCACTTAAGTCTACGGTTAAAGATATAGTAGTCCTATATTGTGATTTTCCTATAAATACTGGTCTCTCACTAAGTATTTCCGTCAGCACTAGTTTCTCGAGTGACGTCATCTCGTTGACTGTGGGAATGTTGCCGCTTGTATCGTAGCCACGTCCGCCGCTCAGGAATTTTGCTAGTAACGCTCGCCGCCCACCGCCCGCTGCTCACCGCTCGTATCGTAGCCGAGGCTTAAGTCATGTTTCAGAAAAAATTATAAAAAAAGAATTATTCGACTGGCTTTAGACATTTCTGGAAAAACTGTAATCATAATTGACGAATCTACAAGAATAGAAGCCAAATCTACTTTGATTATTTATATGAAATGTGAGACTAGTAAGGAGCTTTGACCAAACTTCTTATTTTTAGACTTGTTAGAACTTCCAAACAGTTGACAGCTAAAAATTTCAAAATGTTTGAATTTTCTTGGTAAGGCCCATTTTCGTTTCAAATGTGTTTTAGTCCTTTGAATTCAAAAAAATTCTTTGAGGCAGCACACTTGGATGCCCCTCAAAGTCTATTTTCGAAAGCTTGGAGCGATTCCACAACCACTGGACAATTTAAGACTAGAACCCTGCCCCTTCTTTGGCCCACTTCCTCCTCTAAAACCTCTCCTCCCTTACAGGAAGTGACAACCTCACTCCACCAATCCTTTTTACCTGTTTCTCTAATCCCATATAAACAAGGAGTCTTGCCAGTTTACTTCAAGACCAATGGAGCAGCAAAATCTTTTTTTTTATTTTTTCCCCCAAAAAGTACAAATATCTGGAATGAGATCTGCCCTTCCAGACTGAATTTGATCCAGGGTTGGGAACTGAAAACATACATAAAAAAAACGCTAAGCACCACCAGTAAGGCCCCAACAAACACTCAACCACATGTCTACACATGTACACCTTCCACCCTCACCCACCCCTAAACCCGACGGTATTTTGGTGGAGACTTTTTACCACATTTAGGGCAAATGGTAATGAACAACTTCCAACAATCAGACCTTTGTTTTTATCGTATTATTCTTTTCCTCGCCAGTCGGAGTATTTTTTGGTCTACTCCAGTATAATTTAATGAATAAATATATCATTACAAAAAGATGAGTTAAAAAACGCATAGGTTGAATTTATTTAGTTTCATACTTACCCCTTAAGTATTCTTTATAGTACAAAGTTAAATGATTTCAAATCATCTAGAGTGTAGGTTAAATATTTTCTGTAAGCCAGAAATTTTAATCAAATTTATTTGTACATAAATTGTACACATCTTAATACTATTGTTTTGAAAATCTGTAGGTATTACAATAATGACATTCTTTTTCGTAATCTGTACATGAAAAAAATAACTAAAGTTAAAACATACCGTAAGGACAAATTTTTTCTCTTGTTTATAATCCAAAGGTTGTGCGATCGTTACCAGTCCTCGGCCATTTTGTGTTGTCAAAGCAAACCTTCCTCTCATATTGCCTTCAGTAATCTCATAGTGCAAACTATACAGAATAAAATATATCCTATCAAGTACTACACACTTAATACAACAAGCAATGTAGAACATAAAAAATACAATTTGTTTACAAAAAAGGTTGTAATAACAGGCTGTAAATATAAAAAT
>JAGFPH010000014.1:1787049-1810124 GCA_018207615.1 Philaenus spumarius | reverse complement strand
GTGATTAACTATAGGTTTACAGTGTATTATTTCTCTCCTCTTCTTTTCTTGGTTAATATTTAAACAAATCTTTTATATTCTTAAAGCATAGATTTACAAATTTATTTATTTCAATTCTTTTTTTTTAATAAAAAAATAATCATAGCTTGACGCGTGGTTTTTTGCTATTGTTAAAAAGCTTTTTTTGAGAGGATTTCAGTTATTTTTTTGGCAGGTTCGTTGTAAATAAAATAAGTAACAGTTTCCTTATTTATATCAAGTTATTATTTAAGTACTCTCTAGAATGATCATAATTGCATTTGTTGGCCAATTCTTTTTTACAATAGTATTATCTTGAATAGATAGCCAAATTACTCTTATTTGATCTAACAATACATATCGCTCGCCTCTGCTGACCGATAATAATACTGGATAGTACTTGTTCGTGAATACAACTTTTCCAGTTGATCGCAAAGTGCGCTCGAGGTGGACTGTCTTGCGTAAATGTCTCTAAAACATTTGTCGAAACTTCACTAATGGAAACATTTTGACTTGGATACTATTACAATAAGTTTATTTATTAACAAAATAGTGCCAATTCAAAGAAAAATTTAATAGTGTATACATTTAGGCAGTCATGTTTATTAAAATATACAAACACCTACCATAAACTAACTTAAAGAAAAACATTTCATAACGTATACGAATTCATTTTTCATTTACAAATTTGTTACAAATATATTTTTTTAATATTTAAAATTTTTATAGAATAAATTTATTTATTTTCTCCATATACTTCAATTGTTTCACAAAAAGTGCCATACAAAACTGTGGTCATTTGAAATTTTTGAATATAGGCATTTTCATTTCTCCGAAATTATTTTATATCAAATATATTAACAGGGGTATAATATTATTGGCAATATTTGGCAAAAATTAGTTTTTAGGGCCTCCATATTGAAACGAGAATAAAAGTAGAATTTTCTTTTCAAAATATTTAGACACCTTTAAAATGATGTGACTTAAACTTATGTTTACATTTGAAAATTATTCAATAAAACGACATGCACCATCCAAAATATGAATTTCGGGCAGTAGAATTTGGAAAATATATTTTCCTTTGCTTCTTAGGAACTGAGTCTAAACTGATTCGCCTGTTATAACCTGTTTAGACAATCGAATAGCTTAATGACCTAATAGATTAAAATGTCTAGATTTTAGGATTGTCAACTGAGTTTTGTTTACCTTTGTGTAGGCGAGATTTCTATTTGGAATTTAGGCGAAAATTTACTATACGGCTGATATTTTTGCAGACGACGACCTTGTTTTACATTCTACTGTTAAATGTTGAATATAGGTAAACATACTGTGACTAAAGACTATTATAAGTTAGAACTTCAGGCTATTTTTTTATTCTTGCATTTCTGTTGGTATAGTAAATTTGCACCGGAATTTCGGATTAGCCTACTTTACTAGTGAAGTGTTCTAATAACATTTTAAATACAATAAAGTTTGATTAAACAAGTAAATGTGATGTCTGGTTGTGTTATGAAGTGATTGTTTCTGTATAAATTTAGCTATAATTTGGAGGTTTCCTTTTAGTCATATTATGTTTTAGTCAGTACTGTTGTAAATATGTCGGACGTTTTGTGTATTTTTGTGTACTGTTTTATTTTTGACGACGTCCCAATGGACGTAGAATTATCGTGTGTGAACTGTGTGTGTTTTAAATTTTAATGTGTTTCGTGTACAGTGTTTGAAAATGTGATTAATCGTGAAACAGCTGTACCATGTTTCTTAAAGTAAGAATTAGATAACGATGACGGTAAGAAACACAAATTTTTGTGCAAGAAATCTTGCTGTAATTAATAAATAGCATATTTATTTAACAATTAAAACATTTTTGGGCTAAGTTAGTAGAATATACCAACAATTAGTTATGGACACCAGACAGTCACAATCAAATGTTTTTAAATTGACATTGCTTAGAATAAAATATCAACTTACTTGAAACTGAAATTTATTGTGTGTCTCTCTATCCAATGCTCTAGTTGTATGAATCCATCCACTCTTCTCGTCTATACTGACTGGCAAGTCATTTGTGCTCGCTCCATCCCAATCACGAGCACTCACGCTGTAAGTCAAAGCTGCATTCTCACTTTCATCTGCGTCATACGCTTGAACCTATGCATTTACAAAAATGTTAACTAATTGTAAATTCTCTACAGATATGGTAATATTAAAAACATACATATACGTGTTGTGTTAAAAAAGTAACAGGACTTTTTTTAATTCCTTTTATTTGTCTTCATCAATGTTATCCCCTTGAAAATAGTCCCCATTTGTGTTAAAAAGGTAACAGTACTTTTTTTCAATATCTTTTATTTGTCTTCATCAATGTTATCCCCTTGAAAATAGTCCCCATTAGATATTTACACTTGTGCCAGCGGTTCTTCCAATTCAAATACACTTCTGGAACTCAATCTTTAAAGAAGCGTTTTTATTCTCATCTATGCTTTCAAAACAACGTCCCATTAAAGTTCTCTTTATTTTTGGGAACAGAAAAAAGTCACACGGAGCCATATCTGGTGAATATGGAGGCTGAGACAATATTACAGGTGTTGTCTCTGGCCAAAAATTTACAAGCAAGCAATGAAATGTGAGCAGGTGGTGCGAAAGCCACCACTTGACATTGTTAAGCCACAATTGTTTTCGATTGTTTTACGCAAACGGCATTTAACTTGTCGGTAGGACTCCTTATCAATTGTTTGACCTTGTGGAAAGAACTCATGGTGTTAAAATCGAAGAACACAGTTACCACAACCTTCCTATTGGACCGCCCTTGTCAAGCTTATTTCGGTCTTGGCGAACCGGAATGCTTCTACTGGGAAAATTGAGCCTTAGTTTTGATGTCATATCAGTAAACCTATGTTTCATCACCTGTTATGACACGTTTTAGTAGTTCTGCAAAGTTATTAACTTCATTTAACGACTCATGAGCAACTACCATTCGCCTGTTTCTGTTCGAAATTCAACAATTTTGGAACAAATTTTGCTGCCACATGTTTCATACCCAAAACAACCGAAAAAAATATCATGCCTTGAGCCAATTGATATGCCAACATCATTAGCGACTTTTCTGATCATAGAATAATCATTTCTTTCAATTTTTCCAAGTTTCCATCGGTTGTTGATGTGCTGGGGCGTTCAGAGCGCTCATCATCTTCACTGCCTTCTCAATAACCTTTGTTTTACTCATAGCAAACTCACCAAAAGCAATATTTAACATTTCTAAAACATTGCATAACTTTATTCCATTCTTATAGTAAAATTTTATGTAAATTCTCTGATCCATTTTTAATAATTGCCAATTGTAACAAAACACATGTACCCTAATTAACAACAGACAACAGACTAAACATCCCATATGCTAACAATATACTTTTCAGTCTTGTTTACCAACACAGTAACAAAAAAAATCATGCGATTATAACTAATACAACTTGCAATATTACAAAATTCCCATTACTTTTTCAACACACCTCTTTCATTAAAGTAGTGAAAATTCCTAGTGAAAAAGTTTAGGGTATTAACACTTGTATTATCATTGATAATCACAATTTATTAAAATTATTTTTGTTGTGCTTTATGCGTAACCCTTTTAAATAATTTGTGGTCATAATCGCCTGAACATCGAGAGCATTCAATTGTTGCAAATAAACTGAAACAAACCAGTATAATTATTTATGATATTGGCAACATTTTATCTTTAACAACAATTTTAAAAACTAAATTAGGCATAAACAATTTGGTCTCCAAGCAAAATGTTAAACATCACCAATTTAAGAACCAGGATTTTAAGCAGAATTATTCAGATTGCAATGACCATCAAATTTGTAATGTAATAAAAAAAAAAACATTGTTGAATAATGTAGGATACTTGAAGCTGGATGAGTACTAATGTAGGCCTGCTAATATTCTTTTACTGACTGTGAGAGTTAACTATAGATGCGGACAATTGCCTACTATTGCAGGCGCTTGCTAGGAAGAAGGAAGGCGCTTGCCAGGCTCAATTCAAACATAACTGATGTGTGTTCATACGCTATGCTTTGATTATTCTGTATGATTAAGAAAATCTCAAAAATAAAACTAAATTAGTACAGTAGAGCGCCGATTATCCGAAAGCCGGTCTTTAAAGTACCATATTCATTTAAAATAAATAAAATATAGAAGGCACCAATAAAATTGTTTCAGATAACGGCGCTCTACTGTAGTTGAAACAAGACTGACTATCGAAACATTATTACTATTAAGTCTATTATATTAAAAGTAAATAATTTATTCTTAAAGTAATTAAACTATTTCAAATAAAGGAAGTGTATTTTATAATCTAATTTATAATTAAGACAGACAAAAAGATATTAGCGCTTTAAATAATGGAATAGTTACATTTTTTGTTTCTTATGATTCTTCGGGTTACCTTAGGACAATGTTGAAAATTACCTATAGCCTATTAATAAATACCTATTATATTTACACTTAGAACATTTTCTCACACTTTGAAATGTAACATTCACAATAAAACCCGTAAACAAATCTATATATATAAAATCCAAATACCACTCACTGACTCATCACAAAATCTCAAAAACCACCAAACGGATTGGAATGAAATTTGGTATGTAGCTCCCTGTAGGGCCCTAGATGCTCGCTAAGAAAGGTTTTCAAAAAATTCAAAATTTTAGGAGGGTTTGGGGGTGTCAAAGTTACTTAATATCCCCATAAGAAATACATAGTACATAATATATTTATTGATATATATTTTTTGTTAATGTACATTTAACTTTGATTTGTATATCCGTGCAAAGCTGGATCGGGCCAGATAGTTATTTCATAAAACACACTTTCACTAGAAATAATAAATTTATAATGATTATTATACTTTCTAAAAGAATACCATTCGCCGCACGAGATTGCACCAGACTGACTAAATAAATCTAAGCTAGTATTCCTTGCGATTGAACAAAGATAAACATGTCAAGAAGATACAACGATCCTGTCATAACAAGAGTCTTCGAATATTGGATTTATGTTCCACGCCTTCAAAATCTTTGATACCAACGCTGAATACAGCATTGTCTGCCGGGCTGATCCACGTCTATACTTATGTCTCACGGACAATACATTAGAGTCCCGCTAATCCGAAAATCCGCCTATTCCGAACAGAGTTCAGAAAAAGTACCGATTTTTTAAACTTAAAAAACAGGAGAAATTAAAAAGACGTTCGTGAAAAAACGTACATTTATTGTTATATAAAATAGTTACAGACATGCATAGAGAATAATCTTGATGAAAACGCCTGAAACGAAATACTAATGAAAGCTGGTTACTTACAGTAGGCTACATGTCGGCTCTATTTATACAATTTGTAGAATAATTTTTAATCACTGCTAAACACAAAGCATTACTAATTTACACACACTTTTAAGAAGTGTAATGTCAGTGACATTTTTCTGTCAAAACGTACTGGATCGACTTGAGGATGCAATGTTCCGCCATCGCCGCATGAACATAACATCATTTGGTGTTGATGAAGCGTGTTGTTTGACGTAGCGTAGCGCGAGGTCAAGAGCATTTGCCGCGTCTGTGTGTGATATGATTTCAGTTTGAGCATTCTCCTATTCCTCGCTTTCCTCTGAGTCGGTCTGTTTGCATCGATAAATTTGTAATAAGCGCACACAGTTTATCAAACTCCCTTAGAGTAAACACTGAACTAGATAAGACTAGACTAGTGCTCAGTGCAGTGATTCATAAATATGTTTGAAACGTGGGAGGGAGAGGGGTAGGTAATGTCTCGACGCTATGAGTCATCTAAGGAAATGCATTTCCTTTCCGACTTTCACTGAAACTGTTCACAAGCCGATCAACGCTATATAGAGCTGCCATTAGCAGATGTCCCCGCACATTATTTACCCATTAACATGTCAATACGTTGATATAATTTATGAAATCCACCTATTCCGAATTCCCGCTAATCCGAACAGTGTTCGGTCCCAATTAGTTCGGATTAGCGGGACTCTACTGTATTACAAACCCTTGACTTTGTAACTCTGTAGATAGAACTAAAAAATGTTTTAGCAAAAATAATAATTTCTTTATTGACTTTATTTTTATCCAATGTTATATTGGTTTATAAAGCAATTAAATCAAACAAAAAATACACATTTTTCATACCATTTCTAAAACATATGAATATACTTATTACGGTATTGATTAAAATGTTCACTTTTCAGCATGTTTTTTTTCTAATTGCAAAACATATAAGACTTATTTTATTGTAAATGATATACAGTAGAACCCCTCTTAACCGGCCTCGGATCAATCGGTCCTCGGCTTAACCGGCCTATTTCAAGAAACAACAAAATCAAATATATTAACTGGCCGAAGTCTCAAACATCGATTATTTGACGGACATTTTGGGATGACGCAATGTTATTTGTGCTACTGTATGTGTTAAGGGTCGGCTCTAGTAAAACAGAAATCAACCTGCGACTCCCTATAGCGGCGGTAGGTTACGCGGACATTGCTCATCCTAAATCCATTTAAAACCCGCAATTATTCAAATAGCGTTTTTTAAAAAATACTAAAATCTTGGGGACAAAATTCTTCATCCGAATGGCTTGGTAATATTTCGCTATAATTAATAGTTACAACGTAAAAAACATTTAAAATCACGTTATAGCGGCGGTAGATTACACGGACATTGCTCAGCCTAAATCCATTTAAAACCCGCAATTGTTCAAATAGCGTTTTAAAAAAAATACCAAAATCTTGGGGACGAAATTCTTCAGGCAAATGGCTTGGTAGTTTTTCGCTATAATTAATAGTGACAACATAAAAAAATATTAAAAATCAATGTTTTAAATTGTTAATAAATATTAAACAAAATATTTTTCTTAATTTTTAAAAAGCCATTTGCATGCATATTAACCATAGCTTTAAAATGACATATCGTTTATAATTTTCCGATCAAAAATAAAGGAAAAATTTGGATTTTAATTTAACATTGGTCTTATGGAGTGTCAGCCAACATAGCCGATAGCTAGAGCCGACCCTTAATGTTGTGGCAGGGAAAAGGGGGGGAGGAGGAGCGTAACAAAGGAAGCCGCCTTGTCGATTGATTCTTGCTGCGGAAGCAAGAGGGGGGATCAAATCTTGCTTCCCACGGCAACTGTATCATTTTTTCTTGGAATCAATTAACCAAGCGGCATCCTTTGTTTCTCTTTCTTCATCTGTTTATTTCTCGGAACCTTTACCGAATTTCGTGAGAGCAAAAGTGCTTGAAAACAGGAGGGGAGAAAAGGAGGCGAGGGAAGTTAAAATGTTTACATGTAATTTGTTAGTGTTTGTTTGTGTGTGTATGTACAGTACATACAATAAAATCAGTTGCAATAACGTCTTATTTCCTTTATTATTTATGAAATATGTACTGTAGGTTATTTTTTAACTAAAATCTATTTTTTACGGGAACCTCGGATCAACCGGCCAAACTCGTAACCGGCCAGGGTCTCGGTCCCGACCTGACCGGTTAAGAGGGGTTCTACTGTACTTATAATTAAATAAATACCTTTATTATTTATTATTACAATTACAAGATGCCATTGTCACTAAAGCAGATAAAAGAAACACCTTAGTCATATTATCTAATCGTAATTACATAGAAAAAACAAGAAAATTTTTTTTTGTAAAAACAATATAACTAAACTAAAAACCGATCCTACTGAAAGATTTAACAAAAACTAAAGCTGAATGCCCTATAAGACCTTTAGTCAATTTCATAAATGCTCCCACGTACAAGCTGTCGAAAAAATTGGTTCAAATATTGAGAAACAACATAACTTTCATCCATAATTATTCATTAAGAAATAGCACAGACATTAATAAATTGAACCATATAGAAATAAATAAAAACAGTATACTAGTTTCATTTGATAGTTTTCATTGATATAGAAAACCTATACACAAATGTCCCAATATATGAAACAATAGAAATTATAAAAAACAACATTTTAGACTATAATACCATGGAACACGACAGATTGGACGAACTCATCTTGCTCCTTAATACGTGCTTACAACAAAACTACTTTGTTTTTAACAATGTTTTTTACATACAAAACAAAGGATTAGCCATGGGTTCTCCACTCTCTAGCGTGATGGCAGAAATATTTCTAAATTATATGGAAACTAAATACATTACAGTGGGCAGGACCCGTGTAATTCCCGAAATTTCAATGTTTACACAAATTTTGTAAAAAGCGATATTTCTAGGCCAGCATGGAATCTTGATCGTATGTAGTGCAACCTTCAACAAGTTGGGACGAGCGGGGCGTTATCTACGGAAGCGACTGTTGAACCCTGACTTGTCCAGAAATGCAAAAAGAACTTAGCCTCTAATTAATGATTTCTTCGGAAATACCAGGATCCAGGAATATTATGTATTTGGGTTTTTCTATGGGAAACACATTACGCCAAACACAGGTGTGTCAGCCATGCAATTCCCAAATCGTAATATTAAATAATGCTTACGTAATTCAAATCTAAAGTTAAGGGAAAATTTCAAATTTTCTCAAAAGCCAGAAAGAAAGGTGTTTTTGGTTTAACAAAGAATAGACCTAAAAGAAATGTGGAATAAGAAAATAACGAATTTTCAATATAGTTAAAATCGTCAAATTTAATTGTCATTTAATTATAAAAGAAATAAATTTAAGTAAAATTTAATCATAACAAGTATTTTGCAAAAGGAAAGTTTTATAGGAAAATCAAAGAAAGTTTAAATATTATTGTAAGAAAAAGGGTGAGAATTTTCACACCTTAGACTCAAGATACAGTAAATAAGAAAATTAAAGTTTTAAAGATTATGATAATTAAAGTTAAAGTAGTAGAGTAGAATAATGTATGTAAAACCCAGTATACCAAATAAATTTTGGGAAATTAGTTAAATAAAAAAACTGAAAAATCGTAACTTTTATAAGTCCCATAACTCCAAGAAAAACTAAGGAAAATTCACAAAATGGCGGCTGTTACATAATTTCGCAAAGGACTACAGAATAGAAGAAAAGAAAATTGCGAGTTGTGAAAACTGGAAAACTTTCCCGGAAAACGTAACGAAAAAGGCACGTGCGGGCCTCTCGCGAGAATGCGAAGTCGTACGAACACCACTCGAATTCGTAAAGGAAGAGGAAAATTCAAGGAACCAGAAAAGCTCACTCGTGGGAAAAACTAACAACGCCGAAAGGAGTTAAAGACAAAAGAAGGAGAACAATAGTGGTTATACAGAGATAACAGGCTAGAAAGGGCACGGAATTAACGGCCAATCAGAAACGAGATGTGGCAATACCAACCTAATAGTGAAGTGAATTAACGAAAACAATAGAATAAAGAAGATAAAAAGTACAATAGAATAATAAAAAAACCTGGATAATTTATGAAAAATTAAGGGAAACTATCTGGAGAAGAAATACCCCCGAAAAATCAAAGTTAAAGAATAAGAAAAACGTAGTGTATGTTACTTAAGGTTGGTAACAGATCTAGTGGAAATGGGCACTATATAAGCGCGGGACACGATGTCCTGGGACTCATTATTAAAACTTCACTCATTATTAGAACTGAGGCGTTTAGAAGCAAAAACAGATAACTCCATCATAGTAGATTTTTCAGGAATTGGAAAAAAACTGACACAACTTAAGTCATCATTATTTTTTTAATGTATTTTTTTTCACATAAAGCTGTGTACATTTTTCCCTGTTAAAACAAAGCCTGGAATTGAGAAATAATAAACAAAGTTGTAAATTAACTTTTAAATATACAAATGTCGGTTTTTGCATCTCACCTTGGTAAATATCGGTTTTTGCATCTCACCTTGATCTAAATGTCGGTTTTTGCTTCTGAATTTTGGAAATAAACACTCTGTTTAACACATTAAAAAACTTTTAATTTTGATAGTAAAAATACAAAATAGTTTTTTTTAGAACCTGTACTTATAAAACAAAAGAAACATTTGATTTTCTGATGGTATTTAAATACACAAGATATTTTCCTCACAAGGAGGCGAACACAAATCAGTATTTTTTTCACTATCTACATTTTGTAGTGACTCATTATTTACAATATTTAAAATGTCTTTATAAAATTTAAGTTCGGGCACTTGATCCCATGTTGAAGGATCTCTTATCCGTTTTCTGCCTTTGCCGTGTGTAGGCCTAACTCCTACAGTAATGTTTATTATGTTTCTTATTTAATTATAGAGTGTAAAAGGAATATTAATATTCAAAACAAAACTACTGCACGATATAAACAACAGAGAAATTAATGAAGAAAGCTTACAGGGCGTGGTAGACGACTAACAGTCACGTGGTTCCAATCCTGGCGCTCACGTGGTACAATCCTGGCGCTCTGATTGGCCGTTGGCAAATATCGGTTGTTGCATCTCACCAACATACACTTTTATCGTTTTTTGCTTCTAAAGCTGGATTTTAAACAAGAATAACATTTAAAACGTCGGTTCTTGCTTCTTTCTAATATAATAGATGGATGTGGTCAGAATAGACAAACAAAATGATGTAAAAAAGTATATTTGTAAAAAAATGTCACTTATCGGTTTTTGCTTTTACACGCCTCAACTCTTCAGACTCTTAAGAATTATAAATCTTCATTGTAGAGTACTTGTCACGCTGGACTCTTCAATTTTTACTATCTTAGATAAATTGGACTTAGAAAATTTTACTACGTTTAACATAAATGAAAAATTAATATCAGTTATAAAGTATCAGGTTTTACTACAAGTTAATACAGTTAGCTAGTGAGAGAAGTTGAGATGTTCATCATTGATCAATATTAGTCAAATAATATTGAAACTACGAGGACTTCAATGAAGTAGTAAAGCGTCTACATTATTGGAACTTCAGGAACTAGACTGGCGAGCCTACAGGAATTGTTAACAACGCTGGAACGGAACGAGCGAATCCCGAACACCAGGAAGACATCTCTAACCATCAATCATCTGTAATTCAGCCAAGTACAACTTTAAAATCAACACGACTACAAGATCACAGCACGCTGTATAACTGCAATAGACTTCAGGAATGAGAGCAACTCAACCCTGCTAGCCAACCTGCAGCATCCAAACAACATCAGCACCGTTAAAGACGGCCAACTTAAGCGTTGCTAAAAGGTCTGTGAAAAGCGTACTTACGATACTGTTCCCTATAAATTTGCCTGATTAGCTTCAATTAAATTTATTAAATATACTGGGTTAGGTAGAATTATAAATAGATTGTTTTCTTGGTGTAAATTTTAAAATAAAAGTCGTAATTAATTATATTAAAATTAATTAAATTCAAGTAATAAAATAAATTGAACAATTAAATTTCATAAACGAATAAAATAAAATAAAGATAACTAAATTAAATAATTAAAATCAAGTAAAATAGTAAATTTGTTCTGTCTTTATTAATTAACTAGGGGAGACCCCTGCGTGCTCCGCACGCCAACCCCCAACGTAACCTTCTAAAAACATATGTTATGTTTTATTTATAATAAAGGTGTAGGATTAATAATAACCTCAAAACTAAGACGGTAAATAATGTTAAATGTTCAATTTAAATTATTTCTTATATTTTAAAGCAGTTATAATAACGGTTAAAAGAACCAGCAAGGCTCAGGTCTACTCTTTAAAATCCTAACCTAAAAGCTAGAAATACAAAAATAATTGCTTCAAATTTTGAAATCAGCTGTTAATGGAAATATTGGAGCAAATATATTATCTGTTATTTTATTCAATTGGTTGCTATGGTAATACACGTAAATACATGTGTTGGTTTATCATTCTAGTCCTAACCTAAGAATTTTTCCGATTAAATTTATAAATATTGAAATAAAAAAGGTTTTTATCGAAATGAATCATAGCCTATGTTACTCAGGGATAGTGTAGATTTTTATTAGTAAAACTATTTTTTCAATCGGTTCAGTAGTGCCAGAGATTACCCCCTACATACAAACAAACAAACAAATAAACAAACAAACAAACAAACTTTACCTCTTTATAATATTAGTATAGATGAAGAAGAATTAAAGTTAAATTTATTTGGTTAAAAATTGTATTTGTTGGGAAGGTACCAACAAAGAGAGAATATTTTGATTTATGTTTTTAGTTTTGAATAAATTGTTAATTATTATTTCACAGTATAAACAAGTTTTAGTTTTCACTTACCTATTGTTTGCATATTCCATTACCATAGTTCCTAGTGTTTTAATTATAATCAAAGTGTTGCATTATCAAAATATCCAAAGCACAAATAAAGTTATTTACAAGGTCAGCTCCACTGTTCTCATTACCTTGAGGTGGATAATAAGTAAAATTAATTTCTTGTGTTCTAAACTGAGCTTAATTACGATTACTGAAAGGTTAATTTTTAGTAATTTTTTGGTCGAAATATTTAGACAGCTAAATATTAGACAACCAGTTATATCACCTAGGCCAGACAAAAAAGATAGCCTATTTCTTCCAGTAAGTGATATTAACTTATTCTGCAGCTATTATAGAGCAAAAGTGTTACAAAAAAATTCGCTCTCAAAGAGAGTGCTCTATAGTACGTTGTAACATATTGAATACTTCAAATCAATTTCAAAAAGATATACAATTTTACTACAGATACGTTGATGACACCATTTGTCTGTTCACGGGTACTATAAGACAGTTAAAAATGTTCACCAATTACTTAAATGGAATACACCCATCACTTAAATTAGAAACAAACAATAGCATTAGTTTCCTAGATTTAACCATAGTTAAAAATATCAACAAATTCAATTTTAAAGTATACAGGAAACCAACACAGACTGACCATACCGTACATGCTACAACTAATCATCCTCATAACCACAAAATGGCAGCCTATTCCAGCTTTGTACATAGAGCTCTCGCCGCACCCATGAATACATTTGATTATAACCAAGAAATTAATATAATAAAACAGATCGCAGTTTCGAATGGCTACGACCACAGAATAATTGACAAATTAGTGAAGAGTAAAACTAAGACATGCAAACCTACCATAAAAGAAAAAACTAAGTACATCAGCACGGAATTCCATGGACTGTTAGAGAATGTCGCAGGGAGGATATTTGAAAAACAAGGTTACACTTTAGCATTCAAAACAGGAAATAATTTAGGAAATGCATTAAAACCTAGAAATAAGGAAAAATGCCCATTCAATGCAAGCGGTGTATATAAAATATCCTGTGACAATTGCCCTAAACATTAAATTGGCCAAACGGGAAGATCGTTTAAAACCAGATTTAAAGAGCACTTGCCGAAAAGAAACCTTAACCCAATAAAATCTAAATTTGCTGAACATCTATTAGAAACAGGCCATAATTATTCCAATATAGATAGCAATTTGCAAATTTTACATAAATGCTCAAAAGGGCCAATTATGAATGTCTTAGAAGAATTCCAAATCTACAAACAATCTATTTCTGATTCATCTATTTTATTAAACGAAAAAGTCCACTTTCAATCAAACACTATTTTTGACAGTATAATTAAATTAACCCCTTCAAATAGAAGACATAACCACCCGCAAAACTAGTTTTTTTCAGTACTGACTAAGCAATGAGCAAGTGAACACGTGTGTCCATCTTATATGAAAGTATTAACATTGTGATATATTTTAAATGTAGTTTTGTGTTTCAAAGTGTTGTGATGTATGTTAATGTGTTGTGTTGTGTGTAATTTTAAAGTTGACGAGTATTTAAATTAAATGCTATAACCTAACAAGTTTCGGTTTGACAATGCCTGAATAAAATAGGCAAAATGGTCATCACCGATTAATAAACAGCGTTTACTAGACTGCGAGCAGTTGTATAAAAAAGGTATTTATTTAATTATAAGTATATTATAACCAGTCCATAAGGCAGAACAACAAAAACAGTTGTAAATGATATTTACGCAAAGAAAAATAAACAAATTCCCAATTAATTACAAATTAATGTACAATATCAAAACTTTGAGAAATTATTTGATTACTACCAAGTCCTCAGAATTTGTTATTATGAAGAAGGTGAGATTGCTTGTTAGACAACACTAAAGTGCCAGGGTTATGGATGAGGTTCACAGCATAGCAAGTTTTAAAAGTTTCAATAGCACAGCTTGATTCATTGAATCATTAATTTCAAACAAATCAATGCCATGGATTATTTATTAGATCAATATATTTGTTTAATCTGTAAAATACTTACGATTAACTTTTTCATCGGGTATCAGCAGTATTGGTTGGCACCGTCCAAACTTTAGCTCAGCCCTAATTTTACGTACTTAATTATCAAATATCCTAAATAGGTGAATAAGACAAACTACCTCCAAATGCCTCAGTTTTCCAAACAATACCTCAATCACCGCATGTAATAAAAATACATTACTTACTCTGACAATACTGTATCCTGCAGGAACACTCTCGGACACTGCTTCCTGGAATAGAGACGTATAGAACCTAGGAGCATTGTCATTCACATCCTTTACATTCACAAGTAGCTGTGTGTTGTTTGATTTGCCTGGACTTCCACCATCTATGCACAAATTAAGTATGTTTAGAAAAATTATGACCTCTAATGAGAATAATTAAAATAATTCGATCAAGCAGATGAACCACTGACGTGAATTGGGAGAGTTTCCAAAATTATTAAGTGTATATGTTTTAGAGTTTTGACTATTTATTAAATTGACCTATTCTTGAAGGCAATTCTGAGCCCTCTTAATATGCCTTTGACGGGGTCTGCCGTTTATGGAACTTCGGAAAACGTTTTTGTTATTTAACAAAGAATTTGATTTTATAACCTTTGATTAATGACTGGGAGATGTAAATAAAACTAATGTCAATTTTACATAAAATACATATAATTTAATATCCACAAACCTCAATATATTATGTTAGTTGAAAAAGTAGTTCTAACAATGGCTTTGCATTAAAATACTGGCAGTAAATACTGATTAACAGTATTTATACTCCTAATCAGGGGTGCCCACAGCATGGTTTGATGGCGCAATTGCGCCATCAGAATTTTTGGGGGGGGAAACAATTTTTGGGGTGTTTTTCACAGTATGGGGGGGAAATTTCATATGTTCCTGATTAAAATCAATATAAAATATGAAGATTTGACGATTCCCCCCAAGAAATTATGAGATAATCTGTTGTTTCTATTGTGTTAAAAAATCTCCCATTAATCGTAGTAAAAGTGCCGTATTATTGACAGCCAGGCATTTCCACTACTACTACTCGTAGTGCAGAGTAGAGACGAGCCGATATACGGTGCCGCGTGTGGCGTGAACAAAGTATAAACACATTTACAGCATTGAGAGCCTGCCAAGGTCATTCTGCAAACAACTGCCCTCCGCCTCACAACAGTTCCAACACCATGGTGTAAATAGATAAGCTGTGCAACTCAGAAAGACGAGTTTTAGGCGGGTTCAGCGCATTTCATCAGATGACGTCACGACTCGAATTAAAAATGCAGCCTTTCGTCGAAACTGTGTTTACGCATAAATCATCAACAAATGTCTTACAAAGTGTATATATTTGGTTTCTGTACAAAACGTGCTTTCCAACAATATGAGTTTACCGATACAAATATGAAATTCACAATGCCGAATTACCTCATTTTATGCCCTTTAGATTGGTGATTTTGAAAATGACGTGAAATAAATAGTAAAAAACTTTCCTACTACACATAATTTTCATATTATTAGAAATATTCGTCAAAATTCAAATAGGGTTAAAGGTTGACTATTTTCTAACTTCAATATCAAATTTACGTCGTTATAAACTATTATAAACCTAGGCTACGTTTAGTAAGCTTCAAAACGATAAAAAATTCATAATTTTTAAATGAGCGTAACAAGTTTGCTTTGTCGACTAATCAAAGAAAAAACTTATCCTGTTCAAATCATAAAAAATCCATTTAAAGTAGTATTCACTTTTTTCAAACTAATTTTTAATACAAAACAGTTTCAATGACTTATGTATTGCTTTTTTCTTTTTGGATGGAAATCACTTTCTTCATTTGTATGGTTTTCCATTTTACATAGGTTATATTGCAGTTGTATGATTATTTCTTTTACATATTGTACAGTTTTGTCCTACATTGTTTTGAACATTGTTGGTCTTATATTCATTTTTGTAATTCGTTAAGGGTTTTGGAATTTAGTTGTCAAATGGTTTGTAGGGTGCTACCCTGAGGTCCCGTTTTTGAAATGTGTTTGTTTTATAATCGTTCTGTTGTATATTTAACCCTAATGTGTGTATAATTTCTGTGTAAGTTGCTCTATTTTTCTGTCATGGTATTAATGGTTTCAAATTGTCTAGTTCCCGTTCTATTGTGGTTTTTCGTGTTTCTTAAGTATTTTTTGGTGATTAGGTTTTTTTTGAAATTTTTTTCAATTTTCCTTAGACTTTTTCCTAATTGGTCTAGTGTTCTATTCTCCATTGTTATTATATGTTCGCAAATTTAAGGTCTTAAACCCTGTATTACATGTGCTATTATTTGGTTGTCTGCGATGTTTGGGTATGTAATTAATAGATTGATTTGTGAATTGTCTGTCCATCCGTAAGCTCTTGAAGCCACTTCGTATCTGGATATAAAAGTATGTATATCTTCAGTGATGGTAAACCGTGTATTGGAAAGGTTGAACTAAAGGTATTTTTTCTTTCCTCTCCATTTCTGTGTTTGTTTCCGTTTTTTATTTAATTTGGGTGTTGTTTTGCTTCTTCGTAGATGTGTTCGTCTGTTTCCTTTTATTGGACCATTTCAAATTTTGAAAGATCTTATTGGTTTCCCAGTTTTACACATTATTTGACAATTTTTGTGACATGTCATGATTTCGTTCAGTGAAATCTTGTTCAATTAAATTTGACCTGGTACGTCCGTTTCGACTTCCATTTGCTATCGCGTTACATCTAACGCGTCTGGCCTGTTAGTTTTATTCCATTAAGTTCTTTTGAAATCTATTTGATATTATTAATTATTATTATTAATGGTTTTTTATTTATTTATTTAAAAATCTTTATTAAGGGTATTGATGTTTACCCCAATACTTACACTTTGTAACTAATTATCTATCAAAATGAAAATAATATATTCATGTTGTTACTACTTTTCAATCGGTGTCTAATTTTATCAGAATAATATTAAAACAATTTTATTCTCACTTAATTTTGTGTTGCATGCAATTTTCATTTCATGATGAAATATTATTTATTTCTTATTATTTTTTGTATTCTTTCAAATCGGATAACTACTACTGGTATTCAAAATGCATTGTAGTTTCTGATTGTTATTTTTTACAATATTTTCTTAATTATCAATGAATGTAAATTTATTTTTGTATTTTGGAACTATATATTACTTTTTTATTACATTGAAATAGCTAGTTTATTACTTCAACATGTTATATTACATACGTTCACCACCAAGGATTTCTTTTCCACCAAGCATTAGAGGTTAAATAACTTATTTAATATTATGATGTCTCCTGCTACTTACAAAAGTAGTAATGTGTTGTTTTTGTTAATAAATCTTACTGAATTTGTGTATTTGTATTATTTTATAAATTACATAGAGCCTTTAATTCTTTTTTCCATAAACATTTTTCTTATGAAAAACTTTAATAAGTTATTGGATTTATCTGTAAACTTGAAGTTACCTAATGGGTTGTTTTCAGATAATAAAACAACACTTTTAATACAAAAAAACAATCATGAGTAAGCCCTTTTTATCTGAACTTATGTTTTTTTTTCCTAAAATGGCATAAAATGTCTACTTTATTTGAGAGGGAACCCACAGGCAGGTTTTTTTTGGGGGGGGATAGGCACTCCTGCTCCTAATGGTACTTTTCTTGCTTTCTCCTTAGCAAATTCTTGCATGAGGGCTTTTGAGTCTGTCTTGCTATCTCACTATCAATAGAAATTGTCGCCAGACCCACAAGCCTCTCCTGGCACATAGGTTTTAATTAGCTTAAGCTTAAAAAAACTTTTGTTCAGCACTAGCTACGGAAAGTGGCAACGTAAGCAAAATATGAAGGGCTACACAAATGTTAGGAAATCCCTTTTCATGATTATGTCGATAAAGGTAGTTTAGGACTTCTTCCGGGTTTGATAATGAGTCATGGAGATGATGAGAAATTGCTCTTAGTTCAGAACACAGTCCTACAGCAGCAATGTCAGATTCATTAAAACCTTTTTCAATTCTTAATGCTTTTTCCAAGTTTTTACACATCGACTTAACCTCTAATGTAGTCTTGTTTTTAAGGTCAGGAATGTTGTACAAAAATCCAAAGACAACAGATACTTTATTTGACTGGGAAAATCTTTCTTTTACCGAATTAGTAGCAGTGTCTAAAGCAGAAAAATAAAAGAGGATCTTGAAACTTTTTTGCAATATTTGCAGATTCATCTGTTGATTAGTAATCAAACATTTTCTTCTTTTTTTTGAATCCGAACATTCTCTTTCTCAAGAACTGGTTCTATTCCAACTTCTTCTGATACTTCATTAGCATCAACCAGAACTTTCTTGAACTGTAAATTACGTCTAACTGTAACGAAAAACTCTTGGTTTTTTTCAGGTGATTAGCTCTTTGGAGACTCAAGTCCTTAAATTATAAACTTAGGAAAAGTTAGTCAATAGTTTTATTAATAAATTATTAACTATAAATTATGTGTTACTGCCAAATAAATTTGACTGAGAGGATCATTCATGGGAGTATATTTATATTCATGAATTCTAAAGAAGCGCCCCCCATGTTTTGAAAGACAAAGCTTGCTTGTTTACATCTCGCAGTAGGAGACAAACATTTCATAAGAAATGTGCTTCTACATACGACTATATTTGTTGGTGATATTCCGCCATCTCTTTGCAGCCAGGGTGTGGCGTGAGGACGGGGTAAAGTGCAGGGTTGCCGCCGCACACTACAACCCTACACTTTGTACTCCGCTACGCACAAGGAGGTTGCCAAACTAATAGTGTTAGGGCGTACTTTCTAAGACAACTTAAATAAAATAAAATACCCTTCATCTTTCATTAAATAGCAATTCATCTGCCTAAGCTAGTACTAATAGGGCGCAAAAGTACTAAACTTTTATTTAGTTTATGTTTTTAATTCCCCAAATTTAAATAATAGTCCTAAATTTTGCGCCTTCCAAAATTTTGCGGTCTAGGCAACCACTTAGGTTGCCTATATGGACAAGCCGGCCCTGCCTGCATGTAGAATTTGTTTGACCTAAACCTCCAGCCCCAGCTTACGCACTGTTTCGTTCCGCTCACACCATCTTATCTTTGAGATTATTATTAAACCTTCATCTTTATTATAAAGAAAAAACTTATGAGTATAGAAAGGATGGTGTGCGGAGCACGCAGGGGTCTTCCCTAGAACAATTATAAAATGTCACAGTTCTATAGCTATGTACACCACAGTCTATGCCACTAGTATACTTACGTAGCAGTGATAAGATAAAAATGTTTATTGACAGAAGACCATACGTACACGTATGCTTAAAAGGACTTTTTACAGCTTTTCATTGCCAACATTTATTTCATCTTTATTTCTAACAGTTTACAACCAACTTATAGGTTGTATTTATTTTATTTTATATTTTTGTGAGAGCCCCACGTTTGGAAGCCAATA
This sequence comes from Philaenus spumarius, assembly GCA_018207615.1. Lineage (NCBI taxonomy): Eukaryota > Metazoa > Arthropoda > Insecta > Hemiptera > Aphrophoridae > Philaenus > Philaenus spumarius. The sequence goes on along the minus strand of JAGFPH010000014.1, from coordinate 1,790,410 downwards.
TTTACAACTTAAAAAAAATGTTGTTATTTTATTAATATTTTGCAAAATATAATTTCTTTCTTTAAAAAATCTGCTGTAAACAAATTTTTAAAAGGCATTGTCGAATCAAAATTGAAATTAATTAAACTAATAATAGGCCTAATTAAAATTAAGACTGTTTCTTTTAATAAAGAAAATTGGATAGATTTATTCTGAAAATTAATAATTCACAGACACAAATAACAGTTTGAGAAATTAGAAGCTTTGCTTCTTTTAATTCAAAGTTAATAAAATAGTTTTCTTCTTACAATGATTACTATCAATATATTTTCAATTGATTATCCAATTAGCATTTGGTATGCAAACAAATTCTGATAATTAAACTTAATAAATAAAAGGAACACAAATTATAAAATTCACAAAATATGAATAAAAATCGATCGGAAATGTTACTGATTCTGGTAGGTAAGTTCCAGTTAGCATTAATTAGTTCAATTATTATCACAGTTATGTCTATCAGTCGAAATACAAAAGAAACTTAATTTCGGGAGGTTGGTGACGACTCTTCCCAAAGTAAGGTTGAAACAAGCATAATAGGAAAAAGAAATATCATAAAAATTATACTTACACAAGAGGTTGATTTAATATGAAAATAAATAGTAATTAATGTCTTATTAATGTGAGTATGATTGTGTGTAATAGGTTATATGGGGAACACAAAGTTCAATACTTCATACACAAGGGTTGTTATAGTAGTCAAATATTGAGTTTATGTTGGGGTTAACCCTTTTACAGTAGAAAGTTTATAGATACTGTTCAAAATCAAATAAAGAAACATAAATTAAGATTATTGAAATTGGAATTTTCTCACTAATATATTATATACTAGCTGACACGTACGGCGTTGCCCGTGGTGGTTAGTATTTTCAGTCTTTTTAACGTAATTGTAATCTTTTGAAGTGTTCAGTTAGTGAGTGGTATTTGGCTTTTATATATATAGATCTTAAATAATAAAAGCACTATTGTCATAATAATAAAAGATCTGAAATTATGATTTTAGTAACTTTGATCCCCCCAAACCCCTCCTAAAATTTCGAAATTTTTCATACCCTTTCTTAGAGAGCGCCTAAGGCCCTTGAGGAAGCTACATACCAAATTTCATTCCAATCCGTTTGGGCGTAATTTGAGGATGATCAAAAACGCATTGAAAACGCAAGGAAATATGCAAAAACGCCTATTTCTGGCGTAATTTTGGGAGAATCTCAAACATTTTTTAACAGACTACTTTTAGGCCTTAACCCTAGAACAGGCATGGTTAAAGCTCAAATTGAAAAGCCCGTTTATAGCGCTTTGCAAGCATATTTTTAAAAATTCGCCAAAAATAGTAAATGAACCCCAATCCAAAAGTGTTCCATAGCATTTTTGTAGAAGAAACGTGAAAGAATTCAAATATGCCACTAAAAATTTGTTTCTTTTGAAATTGTAAAAGTTATTAGCTTAGAAAGCAAAAAATGTTCAGAAACGGAAGGAAAAAAACAACTTTATGCCTACATAAAAAATAGTAAAACATTTTTGTAATTTTTTTCAAAATACACAAAAGTTTTATAATTTAGTTCTAAATAGAAATATGCAAAAATATATTTCCATTTCACAAATGTTTAGTTCAAAATAACATTTTGAACGTTTTTACTACATAACCTGCAAATCTTGACTAATTTCAAAGTGACTAGCCTAGGCCAAGACATTTTTTACTTCAAACAATTTTTTTTATACCAAAAATTCGAGAATGAAATGTAGAATCGAATAGCATTCTACCCAGTTTCAAATAACTTTACATTTTGTAATGAAAATTCAAAAACCTCAAATCGGCAATTTAACCTAAAACTTATTTCTGTAGCCTATGTTATTTATAAACTTACCGTTTTATTACAACACCGTTATAAGCCTAATTTTACTCAAACACAATCTACACTTATTTATTTATAACTAAAACACAATATAACACTATTTTATAAACTGTAATAACCATAAAATAACACAAAACAAATGAAATAACCGAAGTCAAACTACGCCGTGCGACGTTCTGAAATCTGCTCAGATCTAAGCTCTGTTATACCAACCTATGAAGTCTAAATGAATTGAATTGGACATAGATAAAATCTGTGAAGTTTCCTTTTTATAACCATATATTGTACATTTTAGGGATATATCGAATAAGACTGTAAGAATCGATTCTAAACAGGCTTGCGTATTGGCCAAATCTATGACCAATTACAAGCTTTTACCATATATCCTGTAGAACAGCTGTTTTCAGAGTAACATGTGATTTGAAGACACAGTTTGAAACAGAATCGTCTGCTAAATTCAATGCTGTTATGATCTTCTTCATAAATGACTTCTGTGAGGAATTGCAGACCGTTGAAAATGAGACAAAGTCTTGACAGTATACGGCGTTCGTTGACGCGTGAATCATAGTTGATTTAGGTACTACAATTTTGAAACAGTGATTACGTATGTAAATATGTGTTCTACAAAAAAGTTGTAAATACAAAAATTATAGTTTAATTCATTACCTTTCCAACGGTACCGGTTTTATTACGATTAAATCATTTTAAGTGGATATAATGATCGATTATACAAATTCTCGCTAAGGTTCGAGCGGGTTGCGTTGCCCCTAAGAGACTGCAGTCAAAACTGCAGTCTGCCACTTTGAGGGTTAAACGAACCTAAGTACCAAATTTCAACATTTTCTGCAAATTAGTTCTCGAAAAAGCTGAGAAAACGCAAAAATCGCTAGAAAAACGTGAATATTGGGCGTATCTTTGGGATGTTTTCAAAATCCGTTCTAAGTGCGCGTCTAAAGGTCCAACTGAACATGCATGCCAAATTTGAACTCATTTGGTTCAGTAGATTTTTAGTTCTGCTGATGAATGAATCAGTGCCATTTCGCTTTTATATAGATAGACTAGCTGACCCGTACAGCGTTGCCCGTGGTGGTTGGTATTTTCAGTCTCTTTAACGTAATTGTATTCTTTTTAAGTGTTCAGTCAGTCAGTGGTATTTGGCTTTTATATATATATATATATCTCTTAAATAATAAAAGCACTATTGTCATAATAATAAAAGATCTGAAATTATGATTTTAGTAACTTTGATCCCCCCCCAAACCCCTCCTAAAATTTCGAAATTTTTCATACCCTTTCTTAGTGAGTACCTATGGCCCTAGAGGAAGCAACATACCAAATTTCATTCCAATCCATTCGGTAGTTTTGAAGAAATAGTTTTTTAACAACTATGATCCCCCCAAACCCCCCTAAAATTTCGAATTTTTTCAAACCCTTTCTTAGTGAGCACCTATGGCCCTAGAGGAAGCTACATACCT
>JAGFPH010000014.1:1761792-1778168 GCA_018207615.1 Philaenus spumarius | reverse complement strand
AGAAATTGAAATAAAATCTTTTCCTGTATTCATTATTGTGTTTAGTTGTAAGCTAAACATTATATTATTATCAAGATGTATTTTTAGTTTTGTTTTAGTTTTTTGTCAAATCTATAATTTCATAAAGTATTTGATAGAAATTGAAATAAAATCTTTTCCTGTATTCATTATTGTGTTTAGTTATAAGCGAAAAATTATATTATTATGGAGATGTATTTTTAGTTTTAAGTCAAATGTATAATTTTATAAAGTACTTTATAGAAATTTAAATAAAATCCTTCCCTGTATTAATTATTGTGTTTAATTTAAGCGAAAAGTTATGTTATTATTGAGATGTATTTTTAGTTTTGTTTATGTATGGTTGTGCATTATATTAGTGCTGATTTTATGTACGCAAGGAATAAATGCTTTATTATTATTATTACTTAGTTCAATAAATACAAAGAATTGATCATGTGTGAATTGCTTACTTATTCACCTATGAAACCTCTATGAACGCCTATAAAATTTATTACTAAAACGCCCGCACTTGCAGAAAATCTTTTGTCTTAGCATCAACCGTTGCAGAAAGACAAAAAACATTCTGCTTTGGGGGTTTCATCAAAAACAGATAAGTAATTTTTAAGATAAATCATTACATAAAAAAATAATTCCACTTTATAAAATAGTTTATGTTTCAAGACAAAGACCATGGTCAGGCTATCATTGTCCAAAAATCAACTTGCCTCCAACATAAAAACATCCATGGTCTTCACCAGGAACCTTAAAATTTGAAGTTATGTCTAGTATCCGTCTAGATATAAGTCACATTTTATCATATAGCATAAAATACACAAAGACATATTCTTTTCAATACATGAAGTATTTAAGGAACATTTCCTTACTCATACTTGCTATAAATAGTTGTAAATTACCTTGTGCTCTAATGCCAAGCCTATAACTTCTCATGACTTCATAATCCAGTGGTTTTACTAAAGTAACTTCGCCGCTATGGCTATCAATTGAAAATTGGCCTTGACTATTTCCTCCAATTATTGCATAACGAATGGCAGCATTCTGCCCTTCATCTGCGTCCAATGCTCTGCAAACGGTTAAACGGAATATAATTTTTTTAGTTTTCAAAATAATATCATTTTTTGAATATTTTGCCACTAGCAAAATTATATATCTGATCTAAGTACAGTAGAGTCCCGATATTTCGAGTTGAATGGGACAGAGAGTACCTCGGATTGTGAAAAACACGAAATACAGGGAATTTGTAGAGGTTAAGATAAAACTACTATTTATAGTCCTTGTATCTCCGAAAAAAAATTAAGTTTTATTAAATATACACTACTTTGTATTGAACACTGAGGTAAAAAAGTAATTTTATACACAGAAAAAAATAGAAACTTACTTATTAAAATAATCATAAATAGTTTTTTGTTTAACTACACTGCAACGTTTACAAGCTGCGATGTCACGCCAGGGGGATACGGCAGTGCCGGGAAAAGTTTGTTTCGATGTTATTTTTGTATACACAGTAGAACTTGGATAATTCAAACGTCTTTAATTCGAAATTACCGTTAATTCGAAGTTTCGGTTCGGTCCCTTGAACTTTATATGAAAAAAAACAACTTCAACCAATGAACTTATATCAATGTAAAAAATTATGGATAATTCAAAGTCAACTTCTTTAATTCGAAGATTTTTTTCAACACTAAAAATAAATCTTGTGCTGTGGAAGGAATCGCTGGATAAATAGGTCACTGTCTAGAAGAAAGGGGGCTGGACACAGGGAGCAGAACTTACGTGTTTGTACACGTATTGTAATTCTATACGTGGTACCGGTTTCCAAAAATTTTGCCTTCCAAGAATTCTCTATAATTCTCTTGTAGACCGATACTGTAGTTTGACATTGATGCTCTGCCCAATCTCTGTCTGTTGTTAATTCTCAGCAAAACCTTTTGTAAGCAGAACTATCCAACTTATATGAACAACATTACGGTTATTCCCCCCCCCCCTCGAATATGACTTTAATTGTACAGCCAATGGATCAGGGCATTATAAAAAATGTTAAGCATTTATACCGGCGACTTATTGTACAAAAGCTCTTGACAGATTCATTGGAAAACAAAAATTTAAAGATCGGTATCCTTCAAGCAGCAAGAATGTGTCACAATGCATGGTCACATTCAATGCTATTTGTGACTCGAATTACCAAGACTCTACTGTATATATTCTATGAAGATTTTCTACAAAATGTGAAAATTACTATTAATAAATAGATCTTATATAGGATTTAACAAGTTTTTTTACAGGAAATTTTAAATCAAACTCCCGAACGTTGTAGAGATGATGTAAAACATTTAACAAAAAGTAAAATTTTAGGGTCTATTGTGTGTTAAATATATATATTTTTTAATAATCTTGGACAAACAATTAAAACAAGCAATTAGATAGACCTAAACTTGGCTCCAAATTTCAACCATGTACATTACAAGCATAGATAACTTACTTCACAGTAGCAATGTTTGGATTTTGTCCCCAAGGAGCATCCTCAGGTACTGTAACTGTATAAGTCCTCTCTACAAACTGTGGATAGTTGTCATTATCATCAAGAACCTTGACTACGATTGTTGCACTCGATGATTTTCTTTCACTCGGAGGCAGAGCTTGATCTGTCGCTGTCACAATCAAAGTGTAAACTTCAGTCCTTTCTCTATCTAGTTGAGTTCTTGTAGTCAACACGCCTGAATGGCTATCCAGAGTAAATGTACCAGCTGATTTATCCAAACCACCTCCTTCAGTAGCTACAATAGCGTACTCAATCTGTACAATTATAAATAATAATTTACTATGGATTATTGATGGTTGTAAATGTAAATAGAGATAATTCAATAATGCAGCTGAACCGCTCACATGAGTTGAGCGAATTTCCAAAATTAAGTTTATAAAATTTGGGGTTTCAACAATTTGGGGAATTGGTCTATTCATAAAAGCACCTCTACCTCCAGCACTAGCTTATGTGCATCTTTGTTTCTTCTCGCAGCAGCCTCGGATTATAGACTGCGCTTTGTATCTCGACCTTACAGCAGAAAACTCGCTTTTTATGGTATTTTACGTTTTGATTGATTTTTGGGGAACCAGACCGGCTATAAGGCCGTAACAAAAAATAAAATGTGCATAGTAAACTCCTATATGTATTTCTGTCGATAAAACACCCAAAAAAGATTTGGATAGCTTGCACAGAGAAAAATTGTTGGAAGTTCACTTCAGCTTCTAGCTTTAACCTCGGTAAGCATCAATAAACAGGTTTTTTAATACTTAGGATATTTACAAAATAGTGAAATTTCGAATTTACACTTTTTAGAGTGTACCGTGTGGGCCTATAACTGCAATAATTTAAAGATAAATTTCCTTTTGTTTTTGTTAATATGCTATGGTAGGGGTAGGTAGAGGTTTCTTTGACATTGTGTCAACCGATGTCATGGCGGACGGATGCCTCTTCCAGCTTGGTGTGGACCTTCATTAGTTATGAAGTAGGTTGAATTCGATAATCATTTTACATTTCTGTTTTGTTGTTGATAATTATGCTAAAAGAATTATTGTATTTAAATCAAGTATTATTTGTTTATTTTGTATTTACACAGGGTTCACGTATAGACGTACAAGTTCTCAAATCTCTTCGAAGATCCATTAAAAATTGATTAAAGTTGTTTCTTTGGTTTTTTTTTTTTATCTTTACGTGTCGGTTGTGTATTTTGAATAGTGTTATTTCAAATCGATAAAAATAAAGAAAAGGAAACAGTAACTTCACAACTTGTGGTTATTATCAATAGTTCCTATAATAAACTCCACTGATAAAACCATGTACCCCAGTGAAGTATTGACAGTGGACAATACAACTAATACTGGAAATAAATTACTTATTTTTAATTCATGGTACAAGAGAAAACCAAAAAAGTGTAAAATGCGGGAAATGCATATTAAAATCGATTTCTACGTGTCTATTAATATTCACAACAATTAAATACTTATCAGACTAGAACATGATTTCTTAGAAATTTCATAATGTGGACTCCAAACAAAACTAGCTTATCTGTTTTGATTCTTCTTGCCCTGCATTCTTCGCCACATTTGTAAAACTGAATTAGTTTCTAAATGATCTTCCTGGGGAACATTACCACAGGAAACAAATAATGTAAGAAGGAATTATATTGGTCCTTATGACCAAAGAAAATTGTTGGGTAAATATAGCAGTAGTTGATTGAGGATCTACTACTATCTTTCTTTCAAAGCATCCAAGAGATTATTTACCAATTTTTTTTATGTAGCTGGGCATAGAATACATTACATTAAATGTAGTCTCATGAGTATTTTATAAATTATACATTTGTTCCATCTCGATACAACAAAAGAAATCAATACGATTACTCTTTACATAATTTGAATTAATTCAAAATTTGTGATAACATAAAACTATTGTTATTTTTATCACACTTGAATTGTTTGTACTAAATAAGCTATTATAACGAAAATACTTTTCTACTCTAACTTGAACTAACCTCAGCATTATGACCTATATCTTTATCAGTCGCACGTATCGTTGTAACAGTAGTGCCAACAGAGACAGATTCTCTTACAGTTGCTTGGTATTCTCCATTAGTAGACTCGAATATAGGTGCGTGATCGTTAGTGTCAAGTACATTCACCTGAAGTGTGGTTGTGGCCGAGCGAGGTGGAAATGAATTGTCTGTCGCAGTGACACGAAAGTAATGCACATCCAACAGCTCTCTAAACAAATCAGGTTGCATATTTAATTTCTATAATACAGTTGCTATTATCTTTTTTACAATAAAAAAGTAAAGAGTTTGATTGCTTTTTGCTTTATCCCATTAGGTTGCCAAGTTACGCGCTGGTTACGTATACTGTGTTTGACTTTGTACTGTTTGCTTAGTTAGCCGAAATTCTTCTGCATACCGTTTACTTTGCCTTCAGTGAAATGAATAAAAGATAGTTAAAACTAACACTAAATGATTTTCAAGTTGTAACAAGATTCTGAGTGAATAAAAAGTAGATACAACTACTCATCTAGTTGTAACTTGTAATTTTGAAATTACTAGTGTAAAGCTGTGAATAAAAAGCTGGCACTAGGTTTATACCCTAGTTGTAACTAGCTTTTTCACTAGTGCGAGAGGGACCACACTAGGATTTTATGAATGTAAGGAACAGAAAAAGTTATTGTGATAGACGTGAGTTAGATGTAGATAAGTGCAAACTCTTTACCGACGGTCATTGGTGCATTAGACTGCACGCACATTGAAATTAAAAAACCAGCAATACATGGTGACGAATACTTAAACCGTAAGAGTTATCCAAGTATCAATGTGCAGGCCATGCAAAGCACACAAACAGTACACTATGTGCTGAGTGGTTTGGCTCTGTACATGATGCAAAAATATGGAGACGAAGTGATGTTAGGGAGATCATATCACGATATGATGGTTCAGCTTGCTTGCTAGGAGACTCAGGTAATGGCATATCTGCCTGGCTTATTAATCATTTCAGGCCAGCAGCAAACAATATCCACTGCCGTAGATTCAACAGAAAACACGCAAGTGAGAGAGAGTAATTATAGAAAAATTATTTGGCCAGTTAAAAAAAGGTTCCCTATTTTGGGTAATTGCTTACGAGTTCCATTGCATAAGAGTACCGGCTAGCTGTGGCTGTGCTTCATAATTTGGCCAAACAACCGAATGACAACTATGAGGATGAAGAGCCTGAATTAGATTGAACGGGAGTTCTGAAACAAAGCTACAAGGGAAAGGAAGCGTGAGGGCATGTTGAATTCTATTTAGTAAAATTAAAGTTTGACTTAATTCTATAATTTAGATTGTAGTGTCTATACTTAAAAAAATAAACCAACTCATTTTAAAAAACCCAATAAAAAGTATATAGTAGAAAAGAAACAAAAAGATCAAAAAGAAGATAATCACGCACCCATACGAACACGAGTGCACGCACGCACACAAGCACACCCCGACATATCCTCACACAAAGTAGGCCTTTATAGCTGTGTCCAGCAAACCATTCATAATCACTTTTTTTCTTCTTTTTTGGGACAGGAAAATATTTATTTCAAAACTTCAACAATAAAAACCTCATCTGTTTATTTTTTATTTTTGTAGCTGTAATTGCTGCAAAAGTAATACTCTCTGCAACTAAAATATAGACATCTCTATTGTTTTGTCACTCTTGTAGCAAGCTACTTGGTTTTCATGTTTTCGTTGTGTGAGGTTGTTGAAGATACTTGACTGCCATTCAATGGTCCGGTGCCATTAGTATACGAATTGGGGTTCATTTTAATTTCATGATGGTTTGCTGTAGGTACTCCTAACTCAATATCACCCTGAACTTTGGTAAAAACTGGATTTTCTTCGGCTCCCAGAAGTAATCACAACTGCTTCTCCTACTCTTTCAACTTAATCTGTTTATTTCCAGTAGTTTTAGTGTCAGCTTTTGTTTTAATGTGTTGTTGATTTTTCGTGTTTTGAAGCCTATACAATTTCAATTGCGAATTTGTAATAATAATAATTCAAAATACAGTCAACGTAATACAGACAAGGGAACGTCTGAACGTGGAGGAGGGAATGTGATGACTCATCAAAACAAGTTACTGCTACCTCTAGTTGCAACTAGTAGTAGTTGTATCTACAAAATTTCAAGACCGGGCTAATTGTAACTACCTAGTTTTAGCTTCTGTTTATTCACATTGATTTCAGTTGATGCTAAAACAACCTAAAAGTTTTATTCATTTGACTGCTTATTTATTTCGTCTTTAGTTAAAACAAAATACTTAGTTATTTTACGTTGCGTGGTTGGCCAAGTGATTTTTATGGTGTTTTATTGCCTATTTTGCAAGACAGCTGCTAGTAGTTACTGCTGTTAATTTACTCTACGTGTAATAATAATCGTAAAATCTTGTGTTGTTCTGAAGTTGTTAAGTATTTATACAGTGATTGTGAATTTGATTCAAATGATGGCTGTGCGAACAATACCAATTGCAGTTGGCACCTTGAATCTTGTTTCAAGGCTTTTCATAAATAGTGATGTATTAAATAAAAAGATTATAATAATATATATAAATACTGTACATTTATATTGTAAAAAGTGTTCAGTAGTGCTCATTTTTCAATCAATTATTATAAACTATTGTCAAGTTTCCATGGAAACGGATAGTTACTAAAATGTATGTATACACCAAAAAAGCGATTGTATCATGAGGGGTCACGCACGGTCAATAAAAACTAAAAGTTTATCAAAATTACTATTTTGAAAGTGTAAATTGTGATTAAATTCCAATATTTCATCGAATAAGCATGATCAAGTTCCGCTTACCGCAACCTCGAAGATATGATTTTAAATTGTATGTATAGCATTTTGAATCAGAATTTGGGTTTGAAATTTAGTTTGACAAAATTATTTTATTCCTTCCCTAATAGTAATACAAAATTTTGAAGAGTCCAAGCATAATTCAACCGTTTTTTATATATATTTTGTTCAGATCATATAACACTATTTTTTTAATTGTTACCTGGTAGCTGAATCATGTTCTAAACAAAATGTTGTTACACTAATGTAAAATAACATTTATAATAAAAGTACAGAAATATGATTGTATGATTTTTTAAATTAAAATAACCAGCTGAGAAATTTTCACGTCCCCTTTGATAAACGTGTGGTTTCGATTCTTTAATACTCAAAAATACATACATTTTTTAACAAGTTCTCTCCTAGTAAATTTTCAACTTGTTACTACTTTAAAATTTCTGGAACACAAGATATTGTACAAAATAAAATACAAACCTATCTAAACTTGTCAATGTAGAAACGATTCCTGACTTTGCGTCTATTCCAAACATAGTCTGTGATCGTGAGTCAAGTAAAGACACCAATACATAGGACAGAGAACCGCCTTCTGGATCCCGAGCAGAGACTGAACACACTGAAGCACCGGCTGGTTGTTCTTCCGGTATGGATGCAACGTACAGTGCTTTCTCAAAAGATGGTAACTTCTTGCGCAAATCTCTTCGTACTCTAGAGCTATCATTTGCATCCCGTCGGAATGTAAAATAGACCTAAACAAATCAGACAAAAAACTTGCGTTCAGTGAATAACTTTTAATAACAGCAAGGAAACATTATAAAGTCATTTAAACAGAACATCAAACAGTAATAAGATAGTAGAGCTCTGTTTGAAGACAGATTTATCACTTTCTCTTTTTACAGAAAGATATAACACTAACTTTGTTACATCTTAATATAGTTTCTGTTAAGTTCAAGTTTCTATGTTTGAGTTTAAAACTTAGTTATTTAAAATCAAGACTATGGGCAAGTAGCTGTTTTTTTTTTTTTTTTAAACATAATCAATCTTTTTTAAACATTCTTCATTATTGTAGAAACCACGGTAGAAGTGATATCAAAAAGTGTTTTAAACCCAAATTAAAAAAGAATTAGCTATGAAGGAACTCCCACAAACGTGCGTACATCGTACCATGAGTGAGGTCAATACGACGGAGTTATTAGCATCGGCTTGATGAAGACAATGTATGGACGAGTCCAAAGGCTTTATCTGCCAGCAGGTATATTGAAATGACTGATATCTGGGTTGAATTTAGCTAGGTTAGGTTAGTTTTTACCACAGGTAACAGATATTCAACACAGATGTCCTACTGTAGTTGGATAAGTGCAAAGCGCTCGAGTCATTAACAAGTATTCAGCATTGCCTCGTTGAACGGATAAGTACTGGTGTAAAAACTAAGCTTCAAGGAAGTAGAGGTGCTCAATTTGACAAATTTTGATATTATAATATTATTTTTTTAATTTTCCTATACAAAAAGTCTACATTTCGGGTATCAATAATATAAATGTATCCAAAATATTACTTTTTAAACTTTCCAGACTAAATTGTTTGAAATTCACTAATAAAACCTATCCACATGTATATAATTTAAAATGGTAAGTCGAATTATGTGAAAACTGCATTATAAATCAATGTTAACCCTCCCAGTGTTTAACTGCTCAAATTGAACGCAAACCCCTGTCTGTGACCAATAATTTTAAATTTGTAGTAGGGTTGAAATAGAAGCCTCAAATTTGCACTGTTAGTTTTCTTTTGTTAATAAATTTAAAATGAATGGTCACATGACAGGGGTTTTCATATACAAATTTTGAGCTGCCAAAATATTTCCAATTTTTGAAACGATGGCAAAGTTTCCTCATACTTAAAAAAGTGCATCCTAATACCTAATAAACATTCCTTGGATTTGGCTCTTCACCAAAAACACTAAAAAGTTAGAAGGACTTGAATCATTATCGTCTTTAACTGTAAATAACTTTAGATACAAATAAGATAGAGACCTCTAGTTTTCGTAATTTACATTCTTGTAGCAATAGCTTTAAAATAGCAGGGTTTGCATTTAAAATTTTTGAGCTTCCCCCAAAATTTCCCATTTTGAAAATGGTATCCACGTTGTCTTATGCGTAAAAAAGTACATCTTTGTACCTAGTAAACATTACCTGAGTTTGTTTTTTTCCAATTACTCTCTCAAAAATTTCAGGTGTGTCTCCAGATTTTTAGTTCACCCTGTATAGGCTACATATAAGTAGGCCTAATATGTAAAATGCTAAACAAAAATTTGATAGAAACCTAGAAAATTGTCATGCAAAGTTAAATAACATTAAAAGATCACTGAAAATCTGCTTAGCCTAATTGGGAGTAAACAAAATAGGATATTAGTAAAGTGAACATATCTGTAACTGATTTGTTGTGTTTTCGCTCATTTTACCTTGTCTAGGTGCTTTTAGTATTTAATTAAAGCATTATTTATTTATTGTTGAAAGTGTACAATATCAAAGAGGGAGCCACTAGAGGTAGAAGGGTATCATGGGGGTCATTAAGTACTAAATACATGCTGCAGGCTAATGCAAAGCAGTGGTGGTTGTATGGCAGTGCGGCAAGAGTTACAACCCTGTGACGTCACAGCGTAGAACCGGCTGGCTGCACGTAAAGAGAGGGAGTCGCTGAGCCCTTATACTAGTGATTCTCGGAGGCCCTGTTTTTCACGCTCTGGAAGTGGCAGTTGTAACGGCTTTTCACACGGTATCTTGTATAGGATTTGTGCACGAGAGTTTCATTTATTTGATCTCACTTTGTGGTTCAAATAAAGCTAATTCACTTAGTACAAGTCACATTCAAACTGGTGAAGGAGTGCCTCTCAACACTATTCAGACTCTCCACATTAAATATATGGTGGAATTGAGATGGGTGCCAGGACACCGTGGCATTCCAGGAAATGAGATGGCAGATGCTCTTGCAAAGAAAGGAGCATCTACACCATTCACGGGGCCAGAACCGATGTGCTGCAGTAGCTGTAGCATGGCCAAGAGCGCAGTAAAAAACTGGGCCAGAGAAGAGCAACGCCAGAGATGGCGTAGATTACCTGGGCACACTCAGAGTAAACGACTGATCACGGGACCAAACGCTAAGCTTCCTAAATCCCTAATCAAGTTAAACCGACCACAACTCAAAAGAGCTGTAGAACTCATTATTGGACATGGTCAGTTCAGGAAACACCTAGCAACAGTGGGAATCCTTGAAGGCGACCAACGCTGTCGGCTTTGTAATCAAGCAGAAGAGTCAGCAAGACACGTCATATTTGAGTGCGAGATCCTGGAGCATAGGAGGAGGAGGCTCTTTGGAATCCAGCAACCAGGAGACAAAGAAGACACATACTTGGTGAGAAAATCCTGGACCTCACAAGGGATACAGGCTTCTAACGTTCTAGGCGCGGGACACAGGGGGCACAATAAACCAAAGGTTGGCCTTCTCCAAGGAGGAATCCACCCCAGAATAATCTAATCTAATCTAAAAGCTAATTCAAATTTTTTTTTATGAATTAATAATTTACAATTATACAGTTCAATTCTTTGATTTATTCTCTACACTTTGTTATAATAATATTTCATTTTGGGGCAAAGCATATATTCCTAAATTACTATTCGAACTAGGCCTAGTTTTGTTAGCAGTCTTGTAGTAGGAACATAAAAACTGGTGTTTTTAAAATAATAAATTTGAAATTGATATATATTTTTATACAGTTCTATTTAGAACTAAATTACAAAACTTATGTACATTTTGAAAAAAATAACAAAAAATGTTTACTACTTTTTATGTAGGCCTAAAGTTGAACTTTTTCCTTTCGTTCCTGAACATTTTTTTGTTTCTTGAGCTAATAACTTTGTAAATTGTAAAATTTCAATCAATTTTTGCTTATTCCCGGCTAAAGGTTTACTTGAAAATTAAAAAAGAAAGACATTACCAATACAAAGATATACCACACTTATTCTGTAAAATTGTGCAGTCAATCGAGAAAAGTTTTAAGATAAACTCAATCAACAGGGTATGGATGAGTTCGGGACAAACTGTCTTTTGGTATATTCCAGTTATAGTGCTTTTTAATGAACCAAACAAAAGAGGATGATTATTTTGATATACTTCAAAATTATGTGATATCAGGACTCATGACATGTTGAAAACTTGAATGAAATTTACTCTCAACCAATGGTGATTCCTACATTATCCCAAAGCAGTTTGTGATTATCCAAAAAAAGCTTTTATAAGAATAATGATCATTTGACATGAATATATTAAAATACTTCCAAAATCTTGAGTTAAAGTTTTATTAAGGGATAAAGTAGAGCAATCTAATTATTTAAAAAAGACTATGATAAATGAGCAATTAAAAGTTATTAGTTAAAGGATGAATTTGATGATTTGAACAACTTAGAACGTGTGACAGTTTGTTCCAGAAAGATTTCCAAAATATATTTCTCAAGATAAAAATTAATTTGAACAAAAGAAACATTGAGTAATTTAGGTAATTATAAACACAAGCACCTAGTAATCACACTATTTTATAATTTTAATAATATATTTCTACAATAAAAGTACTGCTTATTTTATATTTAATATATATTTAAAACCTAATATTTTCACATTTGAAAGACATACTGCCTAACTGAAAAAGAAGTGACTTACTTTGATGTTATGGGTTGCAGGTGATACAAGACCACCACTGCCTTTACAAATATATTCGATAAGTAAGTTAATTTTCCAGGGAGGATCCGTTGGAATACAAAAATCTTCCGCAGCAACCAAGTCACCTCCGACAGATTCTACTCTAAACCTGGTATCATCAGGTTCTAAATAATTTACTCTACATTGATGAGATATTGTTAGAGGTAGTAGAGTAGCACCAATATTAGCTATCAGCTGACTTTGACGTAAGCATACTTCTTGTTGAGGTACTGCCAATGTTCCAAGTTCAGGCCTATAACAGAACATATGCGATGTAGTTACAACAAACACAAGCTTCAATAGTTATACGTAATTTATCTTGGCACAGCAAACATGTAATATGTAAGTATAATAAAGCACAGTATTTATTTTGGTATTAAAAAGCCACAAATGAACTATACAAGCATCTTTTATAAAGCAGCATAAGATTGTAAAAGTTATGTCAGTTGAGTTTTCTCTCTAAATCACATTTAATTTGAGATCACTTTGCCCAACAACCAATTGTTTCAATTTATTTTAAACTAGTAAGCATCCCCCGTGAAAAATTACAGGCAGATTAATTAGACACACATCAGAAATACATCATTTAAAAAAAAAATAATATTTAAAAACAACAGACCTTATCTAGGTCTACCTAACTATACTGACGGGGATTTTAACTCTGTAAATGTGTACAATTATAAGGATTATTAAACTGTTAGCCTTTTTGCTAAAATGTTTTATTTATATTTGTTATTATATATTTAAAGAAATATACAAATAGACTAATATCTTTTAATTTCATATTGTTAGATCAAATTATTTGGAAGTTATTAATAAATTACAGTAAAGAAATTAATAATCGAATATGTGTATATGTTATACGAAGATGTACAAATGTTATACGAAGATGTACAAAAGTTTCCGAAGCTAGATACGAATAGGTATCTCTTCTTAAATTTGTATAAACGAAATATTGATGATAAAATGTTGTATTTATATAGCCTATTGTTTATAACCTCAAAGCAAATATTATAACGTATTTTATAGCATACATTAGTTCTATAACTCATATTTAAAAAAAATCATCTTCACAAGAAATTATAATGATTGAAGTTGTAACATAATCCCAAAGCATAATCTACGCTGGGTTTGTTTAAGTGTTAACGGATGATGGGTGAAATCAGCTGTTGTATTATATGTTACTTACGAACGTACATATGTATGTATTGATGTACACTCGCTTTTATAGGAGTTGATGTTTTATAATAATTGCCAAAAATGTGTGTATATCTTCTGTCCCTAAATTTAGCATAATGCTAAATTGTTATGTGTTGGATCCTTACAACACAAATTTTCATTTTAGGAAAGATGAGCTATTGCAGTGACCCTTAGGGTGAGACTTAAGGGAGTAGTAAATGAGCAGTCTATCTACTTATATAAAGCTAGACGGTAACACTGATTCATTGACATTAATTATTAGGCACTTCCCGTAGTCGGACCCCCCTTAACCTTATACTTGAATTAAAGCTCTCGACAAGAAACTTTTGGGAAAATTGCCAGAAGTTAACATTTTTCAATTTTGGAAGCACCCTTTGGGCGGGAAAGATTTTTTCAATTTTTAAAATTTTTTCTTTTTTCCACTTTGAGCGCGTTTAGTAAGAAAACGGTAAGAGATAGCAAAAAATGTTAAATACAAAAGTCGTAGAAAATTTTATTTCAGACCAACGATTTTTCATCAGATTTAAGATCCAATCATCCATTTAGTCACTATTCATCCGAGAAGGGAAGCTCCGCCCAACGTCCTTATAGCTAGACGATTTCACTTATTCACTGACATTAATTATTAGGCACTTCCCGTAATCGGAGCCCCATCAACCTTATACTTGAACTAAAGCTCTCGACGAGAAACTTTTGGGAAAATTGCCAGAATTTGACATTTTTTAATTTTGGAAGCACCTTTTGCGCGGGAACGATTTTTTCGATTTTTTGAATTTTTTCATTTTCCCACTTTGAGCGCATTTAGCAAGAAAACGGTAAGAGATAGAAAAAAATTTTAAATACAAAAGTTGTAGAAAATTTAATTTCAGACTGACTATTTTTCATCAGATTTAAGTCCAATCATCCATTTAGTCACTATTCATCCGAGAAGGGAAGCACCGCCCAACGTTCTTAAAGCTAGCCGGTTTCACTGTTTACTGACATTAATGATTAGGCACTTCCCGTAATCGGACCCCCCTCAACCTTATACTTGAATTAAAGCTCTCGACGAGAAACTTTTGGGAAAATTGTCAGAATTTGACATCTTTAATTTTGGAAGCACCTTTTGGGCGGGAACGATTTTTTCGATTTTTTAAATTTCTTCATTTTCCCACTTTGAGCCCATTTAGCAAGAAAACGGTAAGAGATAGAAAAAAATGTTAAATACAAAAGTTGTAGAAAATTTAATTTCAAAGAAGAGATTTTCCGTTAGATTCAAGATCCAATCATCCATTTAGCCACTATTCATCCGAAAAGGGAGGCTCCGCCCAACGTCCTTATAACTAGACGATTTCACTCATTCACCCGAGAAGGAGCTCCGGCACACAATCTTTCAAATTTCCCATGTTAATCTTATGGAGATAATGTTTAATGAGTTTGAGTCAGCTGCCAAATAAAACAGCTGATTTGTGCTCGGTCACCTATGTACAAACGAGCCAAAGATTAACAAGATTCTTTAGCGAACTTTCCAACTGCGAGCGAAGCGAAGCAGCCATCTTAGGCCGAAGGCCGAGGCGGGGTTGGGACGCGAAGCGTCCAGGGGCAGAGCCCCTAGTTATGTATGTAAGTCTATCATTGTAAAAATGAGTTCTTTCTGATCATTTTTAATATAGAACAAGTCTATATTTCGATGTATTTAACCCTAGAAGTGGCATCGTTAAAGCTAAAATTTAAAAGCCCGTTTACAGCGTTTTTAAAAATTCGACAAAAATAGTAAATGAACCCCAATCCAAAAGTGTTCAATAGCTTTTTTGTAGAAGAAACTTCAAAGAATTCAAATATGCCACTAAAAATTAGTTTCTTTTGAAATTGTAAAAGTTATTAGTTTAGAAAGCTTCTTTTTTTTAAGGCGAAAAACCTAGGTAGTTATCATCGCCTGGAGCTTGGAAAGCAAAAAATGTTCAGAAACGGAAGGAAAAAACAACTTTATGCCTACATAAACAATAGTAAAACATTTTTGTAATTTTTTTCAAAATACACAAAAGTTTTGTAATTTAGTTCTAAATAGAAATATGTAAAAACATATTTCAATTTCACAATTGTTTAGTTCAAAATAACACTTTGAACGTTTTTACTACATAACCTGCAAATCATGACTAATTTCAAAGTGACTAGGCCTATACATTTTTTACTTCAAACAATGTTCTCTTTATACCAAAAATTCGAGAATGAAATGTTGAATCGAATAGCATTCTACCCAGTTTCAAATAACTTTACATTTTGTAATGAAAAATCAAAAATATCAAATCGGCAATTTAACCTAATCTTATTTCTTCATTTAATGTTTTATTAGAACCCGTTATAAGCTTAATTTCACTCAAACACAATCTACACTTATTTATTTATAACTAAAACACAATATAACACTATTTTATAAACTGTAATAACCATAAAATAACACAAAACAAATGTCATAACTGACACATAACACGAACTCGACGACGGGACATATAGCATGACATTTAGCATAATTTAGAAGTTCAATGGTACCAACCTATGAAATCTAAATGTATTGAATTGGACATAGATAAAAAACTGTGAAGGTTTCTTTTTAAAACCATAAATTGTACATTTTAGGGATATATCGAATATGACTGTAAGAATCGATTCTAAACACGCTTGCATATTGGCCAAATCTATGACCAATTAAAAGCTTTCACCGTAAATCCTGTAGAACAGCTGTTTTCAAAGTAACATGTGATTTGAAGACACCATTTTCAAGAAAATCCTCTGCTGAATTCAATGCTGTTATGATCTTCTTCATAAATGACTTCTGTGAGGAGTTGCAGACCGTTGAAAATGAGACAAATTCTTGACAGTATACGGGGTTCATTGACGCGTGAATCACAGCTGATTTGCGTACTAAAATTTTGAAACGGTGATTACATATGTAAATATACGTTTTAAGAAAAAGTTTTAAATACAAAAATTATAGTTTAATTCATTACCTTTCCAACAGTACCGGTTTTATTATGATTGGATGATTTTAAGTGGATTAAATTATCGATTATGCAAAT
>JAGFPH010000014.1:1750422-1761782 GCA_018207615.1 Philaenus spumarius | reverse complement strand
CACAATTCCCTTATAGGTGTGAATTTATCAGTTTCCCTTGTTTGAGGGCGTGTTTGCTTGTAATCAAATCTCAATGAATCTAATAAAAAGTTAAATCTTTTCTCACTAAATGTAGCTTTATAAATATTTCCACTTGTTGTTGTATCAAACATTTCAACGATATTCAAGTGATTGTCATGATGAACTGCAGAAAACAAGAGCACCCCAATAAGAGCCTTTATTTCTATGGAATATGTAACTTCAAATGATGCCGTAATTTCCTTATAATTTCTTTGCTTGAGAAGGATTTCACTGTTAGTGTGATTTACAATTAGATTGATAATATCTTCATTAGTAATAAAACTAAGAAAGCTATCTGACGAGTTGGTAGTATCCCTAGCTCTACCCTTAACTTTAGAAGCTGTATAAACAACATTGGCAGCACGCGTTCTTGACGAACTCGTTCTAGGCTCCTGGGTCCAGCAATGACCGTTTTTTCCTTTTATAACCCGAATGGTTCTTGGAATAGTATTGCTTGAACATGTACCCGAGTTACTAGTTGTTACCGAGAGAGGGCCCTGGAGTGTTGCATCTTTACGTGGCTCAATGAAAGGTGGACTCAGCAAAGAAGAGGAAGACTCAACTGTAAGACTTGAAGTCGAAGTAGGAGGTATATTAGATTGAGCATTCAAAGACTGTAATAGATATCCAACACTTTTTTTCCTACACATGAAATCTTTCGTTTCTTATTTATTGCTTCAACTTCCTCATCGTAAGAAGAATATTCATCGCTGAAAGGTTGGTAGTCGTCACTTCCGGAGTATGACAATTTACTGTTTTCCAACTCACTAGCCACTCTCATTTTCATTGACACTGTCACAATAGTGAATGGTTCATCGATCAACTTATCAACTTAACTTTCGGAAAATCTCAAAGCCATTGTTTTAAAATGTTAAAACATTTACTAAAAATACAATAAGTAAACTTCTTATATACTGGTACACACAATTATACACTTACAAACTAGAAGTCATAAATACAACGAAATAAACTTCTTATATACACAATGTACACTTATAAACTAGAAATCACAAAAAAAGGCATGTAAAAAAATCAACGCTATCGATAAGCTTTCGTAAAATTTACGGCGTAGGCCTCCTATAAATAACTCAAAGAACAAATGTATCAGATGACAGCTGAGCAGGCACTGGCATTGGCACTGCAGGTTAGGGGATGGCACAGAAGAACAGGTTTGCCAACTGCCGCATCTCATTTTTACCATGGAAAAACAAAGAAGCATTGTCAAAAATACAAAAGCTTACCATTGCAGGGTTAAAGCAGAGAGACAACATGACATTGTTTTTTATACATTTATAAATATAAATTATAAGTCTGCTTTTATAAATTAAAAGTTTTACATAATATATCTGTAACCTAGTAGGTATCAATTATTTATTCTAATATTTTCAATCATCAGCTATTGTTATTTATTTTAAATACTAGGTAATTGAGATATCATGTTTTGCTAAAAAGTAAATAAGAGCTTAATGTATTTAATAAGTATTTAATGTCTTAAATACCATAAATATTGTGCTTTCATGAAAATTATTTCGTGGATGTTACAAGGCTCAGATGGTGGGACACTATTATTACCCCGGTCGGCAGTAAAAGTAACAAACAATAGGCTACGTATTTTATCGTAAACAAGATTTGATTTACATTTTTAAGAATGTATTCCATGACAAATCAAGATCACTACTCACATAACTCCAGGTATAGAAAAAGATGCAATGGTTTCGGTCGACCATTTCTTCGCTTCTGACACTCGTATCTGCAGTCCTCTGTCAACGTCATCTATATAAAAAAAATTTATAAATACTACAACTGTCCTTAAACACAAAATATAAAAAATATTTACAATAAGAATAGGCCTAGTTGTAAACAAATAAACAAAATACAAAAGCATATGCAAACAATTAAAATTATATAATGAGATATGCTCAAAGATAATAAACAAGTGTTGGCTGGAAAATATATTTAAAAAAAATAAATATACTAAAATATATAAATTTTATATATATATATATATATAAAACTAAATATATAAAACTTGGCTGGAAAAGTTTAGGATATGAAACAGACCTTAGGGTGGTGTGATGACTGATAGACTAAATTAGTCAGAATGTTGTATAAAACAAACTGGGCAGTAAATACAAAGTCAGTTTTTAAGTTCTAGTATATAAACAAATACTAGTCCATTTTTAGTCGATGATTTTTTACGATATTCATGATTTACAATGTTGTTTTGAATTTATGTTTCAACAACCTCAGATTGGTAAGGTTTTTTCTGATGATGAGACAGAAGTCCCAAAATACATTGACGTTTTTAAAAACAAACTAAGACATGTAACAGACATTTAGTTTTAAGTAGGCCAACTTCATGTTAGGGTCATTCCATATGAAATCAACACACTAAAATAAGAAAATTTACTTGACCACCTCAGAATTTGATGAAATTTGGTATGAAGATTGCCCTCATAGAGATTAAGAAAAATGCCAAATTTTTTTCAAATATCTCAAACGGTTTCAAAATTACGGCCATGTAAAGTTTACCAAAATCCGCCAAAAAAACGTAACCGACATATTTTTAAATCACCATAGCTTTTCTCCTAATTGAGCTAGAGAGATGGGAGTGGTATCATTTTACTCAGTTTTAAATGCTCTTTCTTTTGATGTACAAAACAACATGTGTTGTTATAAAAAGTTTTTTGAGGACATCAAATTCAAAATTTTGATTTTCTCAAAAAGTGCATTTTTGAAAATTAAAAAAAAAATCCTATAAATAGTTTATACTTTTGGTAAGTGATTCTCAAAATTTCAAAGTGGGAGGCCAATGGGTTCATAGTTAAAAAATAATTTTAAAAAAGGGTGTTTTATTAAACTGTTAGTCAGCCTACCTACTACAGATTTCTTTACTATTTTACATTAATCATGAACATAAAATTTAATTTTTAACATTTGCACCTTAGGCAAAAGTTATTCAGAACTTGATGATTTATGAAGTTTTTATGACTTCTTCAGATGTTATTACATAAATCCTTCCTGTAAGGAGTTGTGGGATCAACTTTACAAAGTATATCTGTCAGTGGTATCTACAATATGTCTGGTTTTCTTGGATATGAAAATGATGATGAATTACCAGCAGGATGCAGAAATGTCACTTTTAGTTCATCTTCATTCTTCTCCAACACATATGCCAGCTTCCACTTTTGGTCATTTACAGCGGTTATATATCCACTAACTTCTGTCATTTGTAGTTTTTCAGGGCTTTTTGGATGGTCACTGTTTCCTCTGTTATATCTTCAGAGAATATTTTTACACATATATCTTTGATACTCTTGAATTTACTTTTGTTTAAGTATGATATCTCCCTTATAACATAAATTGATAAAGTTTTTCTTATTGTGCAGCGCATCCATCCGTGTAATCAAAAATCTTTTTTGTCACTGATTGAAACTTTGTTGTTATGAATTCAACAAGTTTTTTTTCTGGAATGTATACACAGAAACAGTGTTATACTCCAAACATGGTGAAATTACAACAAAATTTAAATGTTTAAGTTTAATATTCTCTCTGTAATAAATCAGAAATGCGTGTATTGTCACATGATCACTTGCCCAGTGAAAACTTTGAGCTTCGTCCTGAATGACAATACTATAGTTTTCAGAGAAATCTAGGTTTACTACAAACTCAGACTCTTTAATACCGGTATTTTTTTTTTTTTTGACATTAATGAATTATAACTGCAGCTGCTTTGCAATAAAATCATGCTTTTTTTAACTGACAGTTTGTAACAGAAAATATTTATAAAATCCTCATTAGATTTCTGTAAAGTTTCGAGACTGCAACAATCAACAGATGATATGTGACATTTTCTATAAGATTTTCTTCAAAAGCGCCTCTTCAATGATTTTGCAAATTGGGGTAACATCTGGGCATTATGTACAATCACTTGTATAGCAATTAATGTTGGTGGATTACCCAGAATTTTTGCCAAACAGTGTTTATAAGTATTTAGTTGTCCATTTGTCAAAGCTCCTAATTTTGTATTTTCTATCATTACCTTCAAGTTCTGGTGGATTGTGCATACACAGACTGAATGTGTACCACTTTGGCCTGCCAGTATGCAATGTTTTGGTCGAAGCTCGGCAAATTTTTAAAAACCTATTTTAATATCTGAGAATCTTTCCTTAAACGATAAGTAAGTTTCCTTTAGGAAACACAATATTGGTCGTTTTGACATTTTTGTTTTAAAATAGAATTGACTACAGTCAAACAGTCCTTAATACTGGTAATTATTCTGCTTATATCATCCCTTTCATAAAATGATTTAACAGTATTGACAATAGCTTTTGAAATAGCCTTTCCAGGCTTTGGGTTAGGGCTTTCTAAAATACCCTTTTCTTATAATATTTTTTTTAATGTCTCACCATATAATTTGGTGCATTAAATTCCCAAATTATTTTTCTAATACCACATTTTTCTGGGAGAGACCTAAGTATCATTAACTTCTTAACTCCATTTTTAAGATTTCTTAATTCTATTTGTAGAAAACTTTTTTTTGAGGCTTCGTAAAACTGACTCATTTAGATTCTCATCATTACTAGATGAATCTTCAGCTGCTAAAAAGAGTTTACGCTTCAATGCATAGTTTATCTGTTTTACTATCTCTGTAGAATAATGTTTAGAGTGAATTTTATTAATGTTAATATTAGACTCTTCTAGTTGAACTATTGAAGTATTCAATTACAATTTTTTGATCTAAAGAAAAGTATGGGTCATGTGGCTGAGAACTCCTCACTAGATTTGATTGGAGAACAAGACAGGCCAGAAGGGCAGGTTGATTAGTATTGTTATTTATGAGTGTCTTCTTACATTTTCAAATAAATTACCTACACTATAAAGTAAGTTATAAAAACTATTTCCAACTCAACTAAAAAAAATATTATTTTGTAAATAACTAAATTGTTGTCTTAGAGGCAACTCTCCTAAGTACATAATTAATTATGGTATTAATCACTATCGTAAACAAACTAAGTAAAGGTAGGGTACATAGTATTTAACTTATGAAACACCCTTTCTTAAATTATTATTTAACTATGAACCCATCGGCCTCCCACTTTGAAATTTTGAGAATCACTTACCAAAAGTATAAACTACTTAGTATAGGAATTTTTTTTAATTTTCAAAAATGCACTTTTTGAGAAAATCAAAATCAAAATTTTGAATTTGATGCCCTCAAAAACCTTTTTATAACAACATATGTTGTGTTGTACATCAAAAGAAAGAGTATTTAAAACTGAGTAAAATGATACCACTCCCATCTCTCTAGCTCAATTAGGAGAAAAGCTATGGTGATTTCAAAATATGTCGGTTACGCTTTTTTGGCGGATTTTGGAAAACTTTACATGGCCGTAATTTTGAAACCGTTTGAGATATTTGAAAAAAAATTGGCATTTTTCTTAATCTCTATGAGGACAAACTTCATACCAAATTTCATCAAATTCTGAGGTGGTCAGGTTTATACCATGTGTTGATTTGATATGGAATGACCCGTTATTCAATTAGTGAACTGGAAATAATAAATTTTTATATTTTATTAAAAATCATCTTTTTGTTACAATGAACTAATATGAACTAAACACTCCCTATCTGGTACCTCTTCTTCATTTATTACATAAGTTAGGTATAAAAGTAAATAGTCACATGTAATCAAATTGCCTACTCAACATCTGTAGGCCTATTCCAACAATTATCGACTATATTACCCCTGCCATCTTAAGTTTTTTACGTTTATTATCAGATACATTTTTGTTGTTGTCAGCGTTTTGTTGCACCAAATTAGAAGTCAATCGGTTAATTTAATTCTCTAGGTTACAGTCTTCTTTCCAAAACTTAGTTAAGTTTTAGAGCTTCTTAAGAAAAAAACCTTACTGTGTCGTGACAAATGAGTAAAGATATATCATAGATAGTTCAGGTAGTTTACAACACGCCAGCTCGCCATGTTGCGGTAGAGGTGTCAACACTTAAAAAGAAATAGCCTGAAGCATTTTCTTACAGGCACTTCTTACTTTCTTTAAAAAAATCGTTGTCTGTAAAGATACCAACAGGGTTGTGTGTTGTAAACGTATTCAATCTTACACACATTCTATTATTCATACCTGTCAGTTCATGAGAGATGATAAAAAAAACTGTGGCAGTTTTAGAAAAACTATAGGCCTAGGCCTATTGTTCATTTCTAATAACCAAAAAAATCTACCGAATAGTAGGCTATGCATACTCAAGGCCCAGCATGTCTATACTAGAAATAGCCACTACTAACTTATTTTATTAACAACACTTAAATTACTGTAATGTAGCCTACGTTTCCTGTAGAATAAGTTAATTGGTATTAGTTTACAATAGCGTGTCAATCAAAACTACTATAAATACAGTAGGGTATACAAACCTTAACTTTTTTCTTTATAAATATAGTATTTATACACTTCACTGATGACGGGAAAGCAATATTTAACCATCTTTAACACGTACAATATTAAAAACTTTCAAATAAAATGTTCCTTATGAGAATTTACATTGTAAAGAGCCTACATGTTTTTCTCAGCGTTCTCCCAGCGTTGCCGGATTTTTCTTGTTCTCTTTTGTGTAGAAACGAACAGTTTAGCCAACTCAACTAAGAAAACCCTTTTTCGAGCATCTATACAGGCCTAATTGACATGTTTGGTGCAAATTTGTTCGAAATTGATCGAATAATTTTCTCTCTAGCTAATAATAACTTACATAAGTTTTTAAAGTACAAACAAACTGTTATCGGCCAGTAAAAAGTAAACATACTGTGTCTAAATACTATAGGTTAGAACCTTTAAGGTTTTTTTAGCTTAGTTATATAATGTGATAGTATGATAGTAACGAAATAGTAGTAGGGGGTAATGTAATTTCGTTTCACTCCGTTATAAGCTTGGCTAATTTATTACGCAACCAATGAGATTCAATGCTTTGGTCTACCAGTCCACCGGTCAGCGTTTTATACATATCCCATTTAGTACAATAACCTACTGATATTGTTCGATTTGGCAACGTTGATGAAATTCCATTTTAATTATGCAGTTATATTGTATTTTCTATTATTCTTTATGGTACGTTGTTATTGTTTTCGTTATTAACATTTGGTACATTATTTTTTAATTTTCTTGTTTTGTGGGTACTTTTGGGATTAATATTGTTTACTTTATTTATTTCTTACGTGTTTGGTGTACGTGAAGTGATTTATTTTGTTATAATTACGTGAAATATTGCGGGAATGTCGAAACTTAACCTATATAATTTCAAGTTTTATTTCTTTCATAATTCCTATAAATTTTATGGTAAAGAAGGAGAACGGCGTGACCAGAGGTTTTTTAAAATTTCTTCATATTATGAAAAAACACGTTAAACTGATTATAAAAACAACAAAAATATCCGCGGGAAATAAAAATTATAGAAAATACGAGAGAAATAAAAATCTAAAATATAGAGGTTACAGTAACTTCAGTATTTTTTTATATTTGAACACTAAATAAAAGAAACAAATCACTTAATACACCAACAAATATCAACAATAACTTCATTAAACAAAATTAATGAAAATCACGAAAATATATGTCGATCTTTATGAAACTTTCCAAATCCTTTAGTTTAAAAACAATAACAATTATCGTTAATAAATTAGGCCCACATTGAATACCAGTAAAAAAGAAGAAACTTATCATTTCTGATTGCCAACGTTGCCACATTGAACATATGTAATAGGAAGAGCTATTCTAAATGTAACTTTTATACAATATATATACAGTAGGCCTATATATAAAAACCTGAAGTTAAAATAAAAAAAAACCTAATGGTAGGCCTACTAACCTATACTATTTAGTCACAGTATGTTGCCGATAACAGTATGATTATAATATTTCGTCGTTATTATCACATTAACTTATATAGGTAGGCCTAATTAGAATTAAAAAAAAACCTAAAGGTACTAACCTAGGCTATACTATTTAGTCACAGTAGCCTATGTTGCCGATAACAGTATGATTATAATATTTTGTCGTTATTATCACATTATATAATTAGGAATAAAAAAAAAACATAAAAGGTACTAACCTATAGGCTACCATTTAGTTGTGCAGTATGTTTACTTTTAACTTCATCTGGCCGAAAACAGTAGACTATAATATTTCATCGTTATTATCACATTATATAATTAAAATTTAAAAACCCTAAACGGTACTAACCTATACTATTTAGTCACAGTATGTTTACTTAGTTGAGTTGCCTAAACTGTTCGTTTCTACACAAAAAAGAACAAGACAAATCCGGCAACGCTGGGAGAACACTGAGAAAAACATGTCGGCACTTTACAGTGTAAATTTCCATAACGAACTTTTGATTTGAAAGTTTTTAATATTGTACGTGTTAAAGATGGTTAAATATTGCTTTCCCGGCATCAGTGAAGTGTATAAATAGGCTACTAGGCCTAGGCCTATATTGATTAAGAAAAAAGTTCAGGTTTGTGTATTTATAGTAGTTTTGATTGACAAGTTAAAGTAAACAAATACCAAATAAGCTAAATAGGTGTAACCAAGTAAAAACTAGGCTTACCAACGTATTTCACATGCGTTAAAATGAACCTTACCTTGGGCATCTAACAGATAGTCACAGTCTCTTACAAGAATCCGCAGAGGAAATGAAATGTAATCTAATGTACCATTGGAAACAGAATCTATGAACACTGTAAAAAGGTTAGGATATTTAACGCCATCACATTCTAGCCACTGTTTAAGCACTACACTACCAGTATAGTGATCAACATGTAATAATTTTCTAACAAATGAAGCACTTCGGTGTACATTCATAGAATATCGTCTTGGTGGCTGCTTGAGTTGGGGGATTACCCCAGCATCGAATAACACTAGTCCTGGAGAGTCTTCGTTGCTCACAATCACAAGATATCCCGAACATAATGTCACACAAATAAAATTTAAATGCAACCAAAGTAGAAACCTATATACTGAACACATGTTCACAAGAGCCATACATAAATAATAATACTGTTATCAAAACAGACGTGATAAGGTTATACATTGGTGACAAAGTTTTTCTTTCATCAAGTAAAACAAGTCTGATTTATACATAAAAAAGTTAAAAACACTAATCTAACCCTGTCAATCCTATGATAAACTGAACATGCTTGGCTTGTTTCTACTTTTCTAGGTTACACAGAATGTACTCCATATAAATAACTGCAAAATGAGTCAATTTATCCCGTTGTTAATATTAATTCATAATTTCAGAATGTAAACAATTTTGGAAAACAAGTTTTAAGAACATTGCAAACAAAAGACACCTGCTTAGGCTTTTCCCATAACCTTGTTGATTGTTTACAAACAGGAATTTAAAATGAATACCTACTATAATATCCTCATATTTTCACACACACTGATATATTAATATTAAATCACTGGTAAATATCCAAGATGAAAGTGTTAAAAACGAGTAATTAATTATAAAACACAACATTCATACATGTTAATAAGAAAATGTTAAAAACGTTCTGAGCAGTCACTTCATCGACGGGTTATCGATCTATCCGCCATGTCAAGATTCGTCCTTCAACTTGGCTGTTCCGTTTTCTAAACACACCCCGAGAAAAGAGAAAAATGTTACTATTCTTCTTTCTTCATTCACCCGTTGTACTTAGTAGTCTTCATTCCAGTCACTCCTAATTCCTAGTAGTCAGTGTGCTCCAAATTACTTCTTGGCGGGAGAAGTTCAATTCTTATTAACTTCAATTTTTAGTTGTTTTAATTACAGTAATAAACCATGAAATTGGTATAGACTAAATTAATTAGATTGTACAAAAAATAAAATATTTGAAACTGTTAAATAAATAGGTAGTCATTTTCTCAAACTGATTTTCTGTAGTTAGGCAATAACGTAAAGTTATAATTATAGTTTTTTGCTCCTTTGAAGATAATCTAAGAGATAATTTAATTGCCCCATACAAAAAAGGAACTTCTTACTTTGAAAAAAAAATATTCAAAACTATACATGTACTATTTTGTTCGCTAAAAGTAAACAAAAAAAACTATTACAGTAAAGAAATGAAGCTAGTTATATATTTTATAAGGAAAATATTTATACAATTTTTTTTAGAATTATTTTTTTAGATAAGTTAATTAACTTTCGAAAATTAATAAAAAAATAACAATATAAGAAATACTCTTCAAAATTTCCAAATGCTTAGATATTTTAGATATGTCTAATATGATTTGTTGGTAACCTACTGATTAGTAAATTAGCAACATATCTTATTTAAATACTAATTATTTACCATAAGTCCGTCTTGTGACTCCTTGTCGTTTAGTTTAAGACGACATGTTTCGGAGCCGTAACTCCATCATCTGGTCATCCCTCTGGTGAGTTCGTCGAACATTAAAAACATTAAAATTTTATAAATACACACATCTACACGGACACTAACACACAAGTCACAGTTTGTCACACAAATAAATACAAGAAATAAGCCGCATCTCAATGTCCGGTCAATATAGTGCAGTGCAGCCTACTCCTAAATAATTAGTATTAATTATCTGTGACTCGGACCAAAATCATGCAATGCTTATTTAAATACTTATTCATTGCTTATGGTCCTTATTGCCTTCTATAGGCCTACATAGGAAATTTAGTAGGCTTATTTTCTTTCTTATCAAAATTATAAAAACTTATATACATTTCTGATCTAAGAACGATTTTCTTAGCTATTTTGTACCATAAGAAATGCAATGTGCAGAACAGTGTGCCTTGTACAATAAGAAAAAATATCTTGCGATGTTTTATTGTACCGATTTATTTCCTAAAAATCTAAGCAAAAATCTTATCTTCTAAAGCGAGAGATAATTGTTTGTCTGCTAAATGGATCAGGAATCTCCGTCTAAGGATTTTTGATTTTTTTATTTTATATTAGGCTTTTGGCCACGAGAAATCGATTGGAAATGGTCACCAGTCTGGGAAAATTCGTTTTCTACGTCTTTTTATTAAATTAAAAAGTGAAATTTGTCCATTTTAAACAATACAAAGCACAGCTGATGCAAATGTTTTCAATCCCATTACAATAATCATCTGCTTTCTTTTAAACTGTATATTTTATTAGACGTAAGCCTAATGTTGTATCTATTTATAGTTACCATGGCAACGAATACATAATAAACATACCCTTTATTTAGTTGTTTAATGTTATAGTGTTGTCGCTCCGGGGATTTTAATTTAACAAAAAAAAACCTAGCTCA
>JAGFPH010000014.1:1714352-1726727 GCA_018207615.1 Philaenus spumarius | reverse complement strand
AAAAAAAAAAATCCTGCCTCGGTCTCCCCTACTAAAGACTGCTTTTGTTTGAGTGTTGAGTTGCTAAATTCAAACTGCTAATGTAACAAATAGCGAATTACAAAGTGCTATGTAAATCGCTGAGCTAAAAAACACATAGACATAGGGCTATAATATATAATAAATATTCACAAATGCATAATTCAATCAAAAATAAACACACATAATAAATGCTCCATAAATTTTAAACAACAATAATTTTGTTGCTTAAAATCCTCCTGAGTTAAAGTTTTGTGGCAAGTTAATTATGAAATTTGTATTTTTATATTTTCTGATTTTTGTTTCAATTCAATTTGAAAAGCTATTGAAAAATCTTGAAAATCATTTTCTTATAGATAAATTTAAAGTTTCTAAAAAAAATTACAATTACAAAAATTCAAAGTAAAACAAAACGAAAAATAAAACAACGAATAGGCCTAAATAAAAATGCAAAACTATTATCCTGTCCTTAATTTGCTTTTTTTATCAATAAATTTTACAAAAATACTTTAAAATGTTACACTTTCTGATTTTTACAATGCATTTGTTTTTGTATGATTTTTATGAAAGTAAGCGAAGCAACTAAAACGTTTCTAAGTTAAATAACTAATTTATTTCAATTTAAAGCCAATTCTTCTCCAACTACAATTTTTAATATCGAAATTATAATTCTTTGATTTTGAAGTCAATCAATTCAAGATTTTCAAGTCAAAGTCCCGAAAAATAGGTTTCATTATTAATTTCCCTCATTATTTCAGTTACTTATTAATGTGATTCTCGTCTTAGATTGATTATACCTTCTCCGAGACCAAAAGAAAGAAAAAATAATGATTCCAATTTAATTTGAAAACTATAAAAAAAAGTAGGCCTAACACGGACGAAACTTTGGGTTTGGGCCAAATACAGTTCTTAAAATTCCGTAATACTAGTCTAATATTTATTACGTTTATTGATAAAAAGGATTAGCCTGTGTTACGTACTTTTTAAAATTATGTAAATAAAAGAGATTTGACATTTACTTACTTTTGATATGTGCGAGCAGCATGGCCCCCAAAAGAGTGGGGCTGATGCAACTCTGGTCACAGGGCCCGGGCCTAGCCCTGTTTTAGTTTTTTTTTATATTTATTGCAGAATATTTTACAGCGGATCATAGATTAAAAATTCAAATATATAATTATTACAAAGTCAAAGTTTAGAAAAATAATATTAATTCTAGATTCTAGGTTAGTTACTATTTAATTAGGTGCGTACGTGCTAGTTACTGTTGTTTGCATATTAGTATACAACAGCCTGTTCGGGCCCTACAGTTTCCTGGCCACTTGGCCAGTCCAGCTTTTTCTCTCCACTTTGTTCTAAAAATAAACACTTCGCATCAGTTCGTCAGTTGAGACAGTTCGTCTGTTGCATATTATTACCCTTCAGACTTTGCTGATCCAGAAGCCCTATTTGAAGAAACTCTTTATAATATGAAGAATGTGTTTGTAACAGCGTTCCAGTCAGAAAAGGATCCGTTGAAGCTTCTAAACTCAATACCTATATGAGAAAAACCTCCAGCCCATTTTCTTGAACCTATGCACAGCTGTAAGACTTTTCTGTACAATCCCAGTAACAGTTTCAACGGCTGAGAGGTCTTTTAATAGGTTGTCGAATTCACTGAAAACTTGGCAACGAAGCACAACTGGCCAAACTCGTCTGAACCATCTAGCAATGTTGGCAATTGAGAATGAATTGGCCAAAACTGTTGACTTTTCAGATGTTATTAATGATTTTAGTGAACAGAATGCTAGGAAAGCTGTCATTAAATAGACTATCAAACATCAAAGTAAGCTTTTTGTAATCAGAGTATTAAACACTTCAAAAACATTTGAATTGTTTAGCTTCTAACTTTGTCATAATCTTATTATTTTGTCAACTTGAATTTTAATCTTGGTCTGTAATGGAAATCAATCTCAAAATGGAAAAGAAATGTACTTTCAGTAAAATAAAAGTGAATGATTTACTTTAATTATTTATGTTTGCAATAATTTTGTCAATAAAGTTTGGTTTTTAGATTGAACTGATAGCCTTAATGTTTCCTTATTATCAATTATCAGTTTAAATAAAATTTGTAAAGGGTTAAAAAATTACCATGTAGCAAAATTAACATAGCATAGCACGCGAACATATGGGGGGGGGGGGGCCTGAACCTGGTTACAGGGCCCGCATATCGAATGTGGGTGCAATGGCGAGCAGTGGCGTAACTACATTGATTAGCGCCCCCCGCAGGTATAAGAATGGCGCCCCATAAAAAAAAACCAAATCGCAACTCAACTCTAGATGACCACTCTCCACCCGTAAGCAATCTCACCCCACGGTGTTTTATGTAACTACCTGTACTACCTGGTAGTAATTATACCTTGTTCACCGAGAGTTTAAAGTGAAACACCTCCCCGTACAATATTTATGGGCCAGGCAGACTGTGTCACATGCGGACCTACCGCAGGGACGAACGTGAACGTTAGGGTGAGCTAGTGAAAAGAATGCTTACTTACTAAGAACTAGAGGCATTGGCGGATCCAGGGGGGCTGCAGCCCCCCCTTGGGTTATTATATTTTTGTTTAATCGTCTAAGTGGCAGACTGCTCAATTGAAATTGAGTTGTCTCAGACAACACAGCTTGTATCGAATATTTCACCCACTAAATATTATCAAATCTCAATAAAACAAAAACAATTGGAAAGAAAATGTTTTAAACTTCAATTTTTGTATTTACAAATTTCTTCTAAAAAGTATATTTACATAATGTAATCATCGTTGTAAAATTGTAATTGCCTAAATCAATATTGATGCCGCGCTAGAAAGCATAAGGAAATGACTCAAACTCGTCACTTTTTAAAGGCACATAATCGTTATACAGACTT
Organism: Philaenus spumarius; assembly: GCA_018207615.1. NCBI lineage: Eukaryota > Metazoa > Arthropoda > Insecta > Hemiptera > Aphrophoridae > Philaenus > Philaenus spumarius. The sequence continues at coordinate 1,723,810 of JAGFPH010000014.1, read as the reverse complement.
GTTTTGAGAAGAAGATAAGGACTAAGGACTCCACTGGATTTGTCAAGATTTTAACTTTCTACCACGATCCAATCATTTTTCACTCTTATAGTTTCTTAGATATGAATTTGTCTGTAAACCCTTGCCATTGGACAGTTTTCAAAAAATGAGAAAACGCATTTTGCAATCGATGTGTATCTATTACAAATCTATAATCTATATTATGCAGTATTCGTATAATAATTTTTATATCGATTTGAAGTGCAAGTTCTATATTTTCGTTTAATATAAGGAAAACCTGGTTTAGTGTTCCGAACTATTCGGGTATTTCCGTGAAATATGTACATTTTCAACGCCCTAGGCACGTTAGCCGTTACCTTTTCCTCTCTGGCTGGAACTATATACTATAAGTTTATGAGAATTTTGTTTAGTTGTTGTAATTTAGTGGAATAAGTTTTTAGAATAAATATATTTAAAATTTTCAAGTACAGTACAACCTTGTTAAATCGGACCAGCCGGAACCACGGCCGATCCGAAATAACGAAAATCCGTGTTAGCCTGAGAAAGAGCATAAAACATAAAAAAAATGAAAATACACTGTATACTTACAATATTTTCCTTTATTACGGAGAAAAACACTATAAAAATATTAACTGGTCACAATAAAACGAAAAACACTTCTGTGGACTGTCTACTTTTTGGGGGAAAAGCTTGTAAGTTTATGTTGCGTCAACTTCGAGTAACGTTTACGTTCCGCACGGCAAACAAATTCGGCGGAAACACGATCACCGTGCGCTACGCTACGATTATGCGCTCGTATAAAGCAATAGCGCTACCAAAATGCATATTTTTATTTATTGCAAACCGGTTCGGGTTACCTGGAGATCCGACTTAAAGGGGACCGACAACGAGTTATTCTCTACAATTATTCAAAATGGGTGATCTTGAAATAGTCTAAAAAGATGTTTTCAAGCCCAGTATTCCAAAAAATTATTCTATATCCCCCCCGAGACAGCCCCCTCCTTGAAAACTCGCTGGATTCGCCCATGACAAGAACTACTGTGAATCATACGCAGAGTCGCCCGTCCCACACTTGATGTTCGTTTTCCTCATTGGCCAAGATCCCTAACGTCAGCTATTGTAAGGTAGTGCTTCACTTTAAACTCTCGGTGAACAAGGTATAATAGACATTATTTGACTCTAAATTGAAATGAAAATAAATTAATTTAAGTATAGGATATTCTTTACATAACCAAACTATCTGTTGGTAGCATTGTAATTAAATGTGCCAATATTATGAAGTATCATACTCAAAAGAATATGCAAGCTTAAGTTTACACTAATTTATCATATTTAAAAGGGAAAGAAAGACTGTAACTTAAAACGTCAAACATCAAGGTTTATTATTTACAAAAATCTTGTAAGTTGTTATAATTACATTTATTTAAAACCTCTTTTTTTATGTGAAAATACTTACCGGTTAACGTGTAAGGTCGATAGCACGAGGGCACACTACGCACACATCATTAAAGCCCCGGTTTGTAAGACCCCGCCGAGCGTCCGGCGCGATTGTTGAACGTGATGACCACGTCAACGCTAGAACAGAGTGAATGCAAGAGCATTAGCGTGGTTTCTTAGACCACGTCCGGCTGCCGACGTCGCGTCAACTGTTCGAAGGTCTGGCGTGATATCTCAGCGTAGGCGCGGATACAGGGGGAGGGTCATAGGGGTCATGACCCCCCAAAAAAAATTTAAGGCTTGATTAATATGTTTGATTTAACAATACAAGCGCCAAAAAATACTATACTGTCGTCTCAGCCGGCCGAGCAAGTGGCAGGCAGCATTATTGTATCGTCTGATTGTGTTGAATATTTCACCCACTATAAATCATCCAACTCAATAAAACAATTGGAAAAAAAATGTTTTAAAAAATTTTTAAAAACTGATGAATGGATCAAGATACTTCCAAAAAACCTACAAATTGTTTTTTATAGACCCTGATTGAACCATTTTTCAATGAGAAAAGTCAGAAAAACGCTTAAAAACTACCATTTTTTAAAGTTAATATCTTTGTTAATTTACAACAATAAGGGCAGATTTTTCAGAAAATGATTGTTTATCATGTGTTCTTCAAACAGGAAGAAGATGAAATTTGTCGCATTAATAGTTTTTGCACAACTCTTCAGTATAAACAATGTAGGCCATTATCTTACATAATTTGCCCAATTAACCTGAGTAGCCCGTTTTAAATTTACCAAACGGATTCTGAAAGTAGACCTTAAAATGTACAATTCGCTTATCTGCGATTTTTTAATAAGGTTGATAAATTACAATAAAAATTCTTCAGAACATAGCGCGAAACGCGTAAATTTGCGGCCGACGGCGATAGTAAATTTGCCAAAAGTAGTGACGGAAACAGCAGCCTGTTGCGCGCACCCTGCAGCATTACCAGCATTATGCAAGATAATGGAATAAATTTTTTATACTGTAATTGTGCAAAAATTATTAAAATTTCATCTTACGCCTGTCTGAAGTACACATACTAAACAATAATTTTCCAAAAGATCTGTCCTAAATATTGTAAATTAACAAAGATATGAATTTTTGAAAAATAGTAATTTTTAAGAGTTTTCCGACTTTTGTCGGTGAGAAATGGTCCGATCGAGGTTTTCAAAAACCATTTTGTAGGGTTTTTAGGCTAATTCTTTACAAATGTTTCGTTGGAAGTATAGTGACCCTTGCCTAAATGTGTATAATATCAACGAAAAACCCAAAACGTCCAAATTTATTGTTATTTTTGTTTATAAAAAATGCCCAAAAATTTCTTTGTCTGGTAATTTTTGTTGTTATATACCTAGCCACCGTGGATGTTGCTTGTTGAAATTCAATAACAACACAAAATCTCTATTTGTTCTTGTTGGGCTAAAATTGTTTTACGGAGCGCGCCGCTGTATGGAGTTGTATGACTTAAATAAGTGAGAACTTGTGTTACGTTGTTTTAAATTTAGTGAAACAAAGTGTATTTAGTGATCGTGTTGTGGAGTTATGATTTTAGTACCGTTCCTGTTAACTCTTCAATAATTATGGTTTATTTTCTTCTTTAATCTGCAAGAAACTCTTGCTCTTTCAAAAAAATATTTATGGCCTAGAAATGCACTAAAAAACTATTCCATAGAATCTATACATATTTTTTAATTCCCCAAACCCGTTGTTGTTAAATCCTCGGTAATGTTGTTTTCGACTTCTTATGACCCCTCCCAAAATGAAATTCTGTATCCGGCCCTGTCTCAGCGTGGCACGCTCTGGATAGGTCTCGGTCTATTCCGGCGTGGTACGCTGGGTGTTCCGCGGCGCAATACAATGCTTTTAATTTCTTTAAGCAACTTGTTTTTGTAATTGTTGTGAGATATTTAGCTGCATTAACTTATTATTTGACTGTGTATACTTAACATTATGGAGTCTAAGTTTTTCACGAGTAAACTGGACGATAAGTTGATAGATCTCTGGTTCGAGATAATCCAGTTCTCTACGATTTTTCACAAAAAAACACAAAGATGCCATGTTGAAAAACAATGTTTGGAAACAAATTTCCTAGGAACTTTGGACAGAAGGTAATTATATTTTTAACTATTTTGTTTAAACTGTGAACTAACAAAAATAAAATATTAAGCCTTACCTAATAAAAACCAAAGATGAAACATCGTGATGCACGGCAAGGGTACAGACATAGTACAGCCAAAGGGAAACCTAATTTTTCATTTTTTTCTTGTGTAGAACAAATTTAAAGTTTTTACTTAAAAAATAAATTACAGACATTTTAAAAGTAAGTTTACATATTTTAAATTAAAACAATATTTTTACATCTGCGTTAAAAAAACCTAAAAATTACATATTTTCAGTGGCAAGTTCCAAGCTATAAAACGGAACTACATTTTACTATGAGTGTAGGCCTATTTGCGTTTAAACACTTTCTAATTGCATTGAGCTGCCAATCCACTGAACCATTTTCAATGCAAAAGAAGTCTTTAAACTTGTCTCTTACACTATAAGCTAACTGAGTAGCTTTCCTGCCAGTTGTTGGTTGTGATACAGAAATTAGGTTTGTTGTAGATTGTCGAAGGTTCTCTTCTTCCTCACTGGGACAACGAATGTTTGCCGATCTCAGTAGGTTATGTAAAATACAAGCAGATACAATAAGATCATCCACTGTTTCAGGCGGGATTGAAATTGGCGTGAAGAATACCCTAAAATATTGGTATAGTATCCCAAATGCATTTTCACTGCAACTTCGAGCGCCGGAGTGTCGGTATTTGTACACAGCTTTTATTTCGTCTTTTTTTGCTTGTTGCCTTTGATGTATGGTCTCATAAAGCAAAGGGTAAGTTTAAACGCATCATCTCTAAGCAAAACATGGTTCATCGTAATATCTGTTCCGGGAAGTGGAGTTGGATCTGGAAAAGGGAACGTTCCTTATGAAACTGCTATTCCAAAAGTGGACTGTGGACTTGGGAAGAATACCTGAGTATCCCATTTTCTATAACAACCAACGACAACAACCAAAAACTTTTAATTATGATCAACCAGTGCAAAAAGTATGACAGAAAAATAATCTTTATAATTGAAAAAATTTTAGCTCGTATTGGCAGGACACTTAAGAGGGCGCTTCCCTGCCCGCCATATTGAATCTAATTCCCATAAGAGCAATGTTACAGAATAAGTCATTTTTTCCGTTAATTCGTGGAATAAATTTAAAAATTTGGTTTCATTTTGAAGTACTGTCATATGCGGATGTTGATTGCCGAATACATTTTCAGAAACCGTTTTATTGTTTTCATAAACGTATGATATAAATAGTACAGTAAACTTTATTAATTTTTTACTCAGTTGCAAAAAGAGATATTAAAAAATCCTTAGCAATCAACACCCACAATCTATTTTACCTTAAGAAAAAAAAATACAGCTTTCGTTTTTTAACAAAAACAGCACAAAAATATGCTTAATAATAATAGTGAAGGTATGTTTTGGTTATTTAACATTGAAATTGGTACCCAATATCGTAGTTTTGAATGTGGAGAGCCGAGCCTTAATCCGAACGTGTTTCCCATCTACAGCCCCCGAACAGTAGGGAAAGTTCCATTTCTCCCAAAACTCTTGAGCAGTTGCTATCATCATTGCCTTATCTGGGTAGGGCATTGCAACATGCATCATATGCCGAATTATCGCTTGCAGAGTTTTTTTTTATGATAGTACCAATTCAACAATGCGATATTCGGAACTGAAATGTCAGTGATCGGTAACTTACCCCGTGACCAAGAATCTGGAAAAATTATAAAACCATAGAAACTAAAATTTGGTGGTATTTATCCAGTTTAGGGACAGGGGGCTTTTTAAAAATTTTCAGTTCATTACATCTTCAATATACCGAAAATAACTTTAACTGTACATTTATCTTTAATTATCGAAAGTATACTGTGAAATAAATCAGTAGACAATCTAAAGTTCTCTCTGAACTTTGTTTCGTCATCCATCAGACGTTTTAAAATTAATATCTTAAAACAACCTTGTTCTGCTCTACTCTTGAAAATGGGATGAGTTTCGTTCCTTAAAAAGCAGTTAAGCACAATTTCCTCTTCCTCTTCTTCTTCCTCTAACAACAATAGCATAGCAACATCCATAATTCTGACACTCGCAACTATATCTGAGGTCTAGTTGCTTTCACATAGCAAGCTAAAAATAGATTCGCGCCGTCAAATATGCGCTTTTTACAAACCAGTATCACGTTGAATCACGGCGTGATATAAGATGTAAGTAACGGCGGCTTCGTTGACTTGCCGCTCTTGAATATCACGGCGTAGTTAACACGGCGTAGTTATCGCGGCGCATAGTGGAACGCGTGTGAGATGCCATGACGCGAGCTGCATGACACGATCGAGCCATACGCGTCGCTTTGGGGAATGAGTATTACAACGCAGTTGCTCCCAACTCTCGCCCAGTAGACACGTGTATTTTATTTCATTTTATTTTTTAGAATATTTAAAATGAATGATTCACCGATAAAACTGTTTATTAGATCTATCCTAATTTAAAATGACTGCAGAATTACCAGAATTACTTGCTGTTTTTACTAACTACTTCCGGATGAACCGAAACTCACAGAAATGCACGGGATGATACATATTATGTTCTTTCTATGTACATACCTTAAACACATTTTCACCTGTTACTTTATGACTTTATGAAGACATATTTTTAAAAAATAAGGGGTTAATGTCAAACGCCAATATTTTATTAAAAATTATTTCATATTAAAATGCAGAGAACATAATATAAAACACAGTATTAATTCATTAACAAAAAATATTTATTAAACAATATTCCGTCGAAAAATAAATATATTTATTAAAAAATAAATGGATCCCCCCTGATTGCTTCGCTCGCCAAACCCCGCGGTGATTCGCGTCGAACAGGCCCTACTATTAAATTCTAATATGTCTATGTCTTATTTATTTTAATTAGGATGCAACATAGTGGTTTCTTGTTTTAAAATTCCTTAATTTATTAAGAGTTTATTCTCTAGCTTTAAGGAAAGTATAACAATCAACATTTTTATTACATTTTCACTCTTTAGCAATGTCAATCTATGATACTTTTTTTATGTATGTTGTAAGAAATAAATGTACAAATTTTCAGCTCACTAACTTTAAGGAAAATATAACAATTCATTTTTATTGTTTTAGGGGTTGTTATCACATTTGCACCCCTTAGCAGCACGCGACGAAATGCATATTATCTAGTTTACTTTTTCTATGTATCTTGTAAGAAATAAATGTAAAAAATTTCAGCTCTCTAGCTGTAAGGAAAGTATAACAATTAATATTTATTGTTTTAGGGGTTGTTTTAACCCTTAAACAAAAGATTATTTCTAGCTATGTTACTCAAGGATAGTGTAGCTTTTTATTAGTAAAACTATTTTTTCAATCGGTTCAGTAATTCCAGAGATTAACCCTACATACAAACAAATAATTCGACCACACAGCTGAACCGCTGTCGTGAGTTGAGCGAATTTGAAAAATTAAATTTATATATGGTTTTGGGTTTCAAACAACTATTTGGGAAATTGATCAACTCACGTAGCTGCTGCCAGCATGTACCAAATATATTGTCATCGGTCACCAAGGTAAAAGCCGTGGATTTAATTCTGGTATTTTTACGGTATTTTACGTTTCGATTGTTTTGGGGGGGAACCAGATGGGATATAAAATCGCGTAAAAAAACAAAATGTGCAGAATTATTTTATACTAGGGGAGACCCCTGCGTGCTCCGCACGCCAACCCCCAATCTAACCTTCTAAAAACATATGTAAACAATAACTGTACAAATACTGAACAATCAGCTGACTACACCTTTCATACAATTTTCTTAAAAACCTTCTTATTTATTATAATGAATCAGAAAATGTATTACAAACATTAAAATGCTATTTAAATTAAAATCAATAATATCATCTTATAAAATGCATAGTTGCAAAGATATTATAAATTCCACGAATAAAATTTTATATGGTATATTTGGATTGCAGTTTAACCCATATGTCTAATTTAGATGGCAGTGAATTAAAATAAACAGTATATACCACAGCTGTGTTAGTTTAATAGCAGACAAATGTTTTGATTTTTACGTCTTTTTCACTCCATAAGATTAACATTGCATTTTTTTGGGTGCCCGTGGGTCAAAGCCCTAGAGGAAATACAAAAAACTAAGACATAGGTGCAAAACTACATTACCTAAGGAACATTTCCTGAAAATTTCATGGCTTAACTCTCTATAATTTGTCCGTACGGCGACCCACACACACACACACAGATTCTCAGTTTTATTTATAAGGATATCTATTTTTTTAAATAAAACTTCGAAAAAGTTTATTTCTAGTACGAAGAATCTCAACAAATGTTTACTTCCGGTCAAAAATATGGTCTACTTCCGGTCAATTTTTTTGCTAACAAAATCGTCCAAACGACTTAGAAAACCAACCTGTGTACCAAATTTGGACCAAATCGGACGTAAAAAGGGCCGTTAGAGTGCGCACACACTTATATACATGTTACTTCCGGTCAAAAATTTGGTCTACTTTTGGTCAATTTGTTTGGCTAACGAACTCGTCCAAGCGACTTAGAAAACCAAACTGTGTACCAAATTTGGACCAAATCGAACATAAAATGCGTCCGTTAGAGTGCGCACACTTATACATGTTACTTCTGGTCAAAAGTTTGGTCTACTTCCGGTCAATTTTTTTGGTTAACTTACCAGTTCAAGTGACTCAGAAAACCAACATTTGTACCAAATTTGGACCAAATCGGACGTAAAATGTGTCCGTTAGAGTGCGCACACATACATACATATATATATATATATATATATGATTTTTAATGACACCCCAAAACGTGTTCTGGGGACAATGATCGGTGTTCATTTGCTACTCCCGACCTTGGATCTTACCATAAGGGCCACTGCAATAGCTCATTTTTCCTATGGAAATTTGCTAATAAACAAACAAATGTTGATAAACAAACAAACTTAAGTGTGACATTTTAAAAATTTCTGGTTTCGATCAGTTGTGAAAAATTTATTAACAATAAAACGACAAATTACAAAATTTTTAAATGTAATTATCTATTTCGGTTACATTTTTAACGTGCGTACAAAACATAATGAAAAACTTATTTAAGCTATGTACAATTTTATGTGTGTGACAATATCTATATCTATATCTATATACAGGGTGTCCCATAAAGATAATGACAGCAAATGTACACATACAATATTGTAGTATTTACAGTGTTGGTATGGGATGCCGCCGAGTTGAACAAACATATTACACATAACTTAACGTTTATCCTAAATTCCATTGTTTTGACAGTTACACCATCCGATAGGGAATCAAAAGGGCTGCACAGTCGACATTTTTTTGATAAAATGTAGGGTTTTTGAGTCATTTAGGTTTGAAAATTTCAAACAGCCGCAATTTGCAAACGCTTATCGCTTATTTTTCTTGAGATAAATCATTGTTAGGTTAAACTTCATGCCACGTTTGAACTCAATCAGTCAAACCGTTCTCTAGATATGAATTACTGTATTTTTTACAAAAAACAAAATGGCGGATATCTGAAAAACGAAGCGTTTTCGGGTCTATGTTTATAAGCACTTTTTTCTTATTTTGACCCATAAAACCATTCTCCGAAGTTTGGCTGTTTATTTACGGGACATTCTGTATATAAATAAAAATGCAAATGTTCGTTTGTTCAAAATCTCAAATCTCCAAAAGTTCTTCACCGATTACTTTGACTTTTTTACTCGACATTACCAATGAATACAGACATTATACATTCGAATACAAACATATTTGTATATACAGTACTTTTTTTTAACAGCAATATCTATCTTATCTTCTAAAGCGAGAGATAATTGTTTGTCTGCTAAAT
>JAGFPH010000014.1:1690161-1714252 GCA_018207615.1 Philaenus spumarius | reverse complement strand
TTTATTGAGATTTGATAATATTTAGTGGGTGAAATATTCGATACAAGCTGTGTTGTCTGAGACAACTCAATTTCAATTGAGCAGTCTGCCACTTAGACGATTAAACAAAAATATAATAACCCAAGGGGGGGCTGCAGCCCCCCTGGATCCGCCAATGCCTCTAGTTCTTAGTAAGTAAGCATTCTTTTCACTAGCTCACCCTAACGTTCACGTTCGTCCCTGCGGTAGGTCCGCATGTGACACAGTCTGCCTGGGGCATAAATATTGTAGGGGGAGGTGCTTCACTTTAAACTCTCGGTGAACAAGGTATAATTACTACAAGGTAGTACAGGTAGTTACATAAAACACCGTGGGGTGAGATTGCTTACGGGTGGAGAGTGGTCATCTAGAGTTGAGTTGCGATTTGGTTTTTTTTAGGGGGCGCCATTCTTGTACCTGCGGGGGGCGCTAATCAATGTAGTTACGCCACTGCTCGCCATTGCACCCACATTCGATATGCGGGCCCTGTAACCAGGTTCAGGCTCCCCCCCCCCCATATGTTCGCGTGCTATGCTATGTTAATTTTGCTACATGGTAATTTTTTTAACCCTTTACAAATTTTATTTAAACTGATAATTGATAATAAGGAAACATTAAGGCTATCAGTTCAATCTAAAAACCAAACTTTATTGACAAAATTATTGCAAACATAAATTAAAGCAGTGGCGTAACTAACGCCGAGGCAACCGCGGCGGTGCCTTGGGGCGCGGTTAAAAAATTTATAAATTGAATATTATAAAATAAATTAAATATAAGTGATAGTTTAAAATCACTGAAATCAAAATTTCAAACCTTTGTCAAACATTAGAAACAAATATAACAATTTACAGTACAGTAACAGTGTTAACCAAGTACAGTACATAACATATTATAAGTTTACTAGGTATGTCAAAGTTAAACGTCTATTATTGGAAACACACTTGTTACATTGCTATCCCGTTATAAATGATCCACTTCATAAAAGTCATTTAGAAGATGAAAATCATTTAGTACCTTAGCCCAAAAATTCAAAACAAACTCATAGATTTAGCTTCTAGTCATGTTCTAAAAGTAACACAATATCAGAGATTCAAAATGCATCGTTTTTTCATTGATTCTAGACACAACACAAGATATTTCCAGAATTGATCAACTGCCGATAGTTATAAGGCATGTTTTTTACTAACCAGATACAGAACAACTGACCATCACTGAATCCCTTTTAGGTTTTTTGCCCGTTGCAGATCAATCAGCCAAAAGATTGGAGGAAAATGTTATTGCGTTTTTAGATAAGCATAAAATATCACTGACAAAGTGCAGAGGTCAGGAATATTTATTCGGTGCGTCTGTTATGAGTGGTACCTATTCAGGGCTGCAAACGATAATAAAATCTAAGTCACCGAGTGCTGATTACATTCATTGCGCTAGTCATAATCTAAACTTAGTTCTAAATGACAGTGTGGAATCTATAACAGACATTTCAGTATTTTATGATGAACAAAGTGTACGTGTTTTTTACGCAAAGCCTACCTCAGTTTTTTTGCAAATATTTAGAACAGAACAAAATGATGACTGCATTGTACGCACAACTTTGAAAAAACTATGTCCTACAAAATGGTCGTCGAGATATGATGCCTTGTTATCACTAAACGTGAATGTCACTATAGTGATGAAATGTTTGACTAAAATTATTCTGACGTCTTCTAAAAGAAGTGAAATAGTCGAAGCAACTGGACTTAGAAAGAATAAGTCATCATTTAACTTTGTATTGATGCTTGTTTTCCAAAACAAAATTTTGGAGAAGATTCAGATAACATTAAAATCTCTACAAAGACTCAACATTAGTTTGGATGATGCAAGTGGCCTTCTCAAAAAAAAAGCTTGGACGGTATAAGCGCAATGAGAGGAGAGTTTGCTGAAATTGTGCACGAACCTCAGGCGCTAGCAGCAACGGAAAATTGAAACTTCTCTACCAGCCCAACGCCAAAGAAGAGTAAAAACATTTTTTGATTAACTCTCTTCTCACTTTCAGTTCAAAGACCCCCTGCACAGTTTTCAAGTCAATGTATTTTTCAAAGCACTTGACATGATAATTGTACAAATAAGTCAAAGATTTCATAGCATGTTTACTCTTGCAGAAAATTTTAACTTTTTGAAACCAGATAAGCTTATTCAGTTTTCTGACCAAGAACTTACTGCTGCTGCAACACAATATTGTAATAAGTATGAAACTGATGTTAGCTACTCTTTAGTGAATGAAATAGTTTGCTTCCGAAATCTAATTAAGGGAGATATTCAAAACAAAAATATAAACAACATTAAGGATTTAGCACATTATTTGCTAATTGAAAATAAATTGATTGCTTGCAGTGTCCCTAATGTGTGTACAGCTTTTCTAATGTTTTTAACTTTACCTGTAACTGTGGCCACAAGTGAAAGGTCTTTTTCAAAACTTAAACTAATAAAAAACTATTTAAGAAACTCGATGTCTCAGACTAGACTTTCTGGTCTAGTATCTTGGGCATTGAACATGAAAAAGCTTGCAGATTAAATTTGGACCAATTAGTAAAAACATTTTTGGAAGTTAAAAGCCGACGAAGCTGGACTTAGATTTAGATGGCCAAACTTATCGAACTTGTAATACAATTGTATTGATTTTATATTAAACAGTTTTTAAAATCAAAATTGTTTTCCGAATCAATTTTTATTTCAAACCAATACACTCTTTAAATTTGTAATTTTCATAACTTATTTTCTCACGGGCAGTCAAATTTTAAGACGGGGGGTGGGGGGCGTATTTTAGTTTCTGCCTTGGGGCGCAAAAATATTAGTTACGCCACTGAATTAAAGTAAATCATTCACTTTTATTTTACTGAAAGTACATTTCTTTTCCATTTTGAGATTGATTTCCATTACAGACCAAGATTAAAATTCAAGTTGACAAAATAATAAGATTATGACAAAGTTAGAAGCTAAACAATTCAAATGTTTTTGAAGTGTTTAATACTCTGATTACAAAAAGCTGTACTTTGATGTTTGATAGTCTATTTAATGACAGCTTTCCTAGCATTCTGTTCACTAAAATCATTAATAACATCTGAAAAGTCAACAGTTTTGGCCAATTCATTTTCAATTGCCAACATTGCTAGATGGTTCAGACGAGTTTGGCCAGTTGTGCTTCGTTGCCAAGTTTTCAGTGAATTCGACAACCTATTAAAAGACCTCTCAGCCGTTGAAACTGTTCCTGGGATTGTACAGAAAAGTCTTACAGCTGTGCATAGGTTCAAGAAAATGGGCTGGAGGTTTTTCTCATATGGGTATTGAGTTTAGAAGCTTCAACGGATCCTTTTCTGACTGGAACGCTGTTACAAACACATTCTTCATATTATAAAGAGTTTCTTCAAATAGGGCTTCTGGATCAGCAAAGTCTGAAGGGTAATAATATGCAACAGACGAACTGTCTCAACTGACGAACTGATGCGAAGTGTTTATTTTTAGAACAAAGTGGAGAGAAAAAGCTGGACTGGCCAGGGAACTGTAGGGCCCGAACAGGCTGTTGTATACTAATATGCAAACAACAGTAACTAGCACGTACGCACCTAATTAAATAGTAACTAACCTAGAATCTAGAATTAATAATATTATTTTTCTAAACTTTGACTTTGTAATAATTATATATTTGAATTTTTAATCTATGATCCGCTGTAAAATATTCTGCAATAAATATAAAAAAAAACTAAAACAGGGCTAGGCCCGGGCCCTGTGACCAGAGTTGCACCAGCCCCACCCTTTTGGGGGCCATGCTGCTCGCACATATCAAAAGTAAGTAAATGTCAAATCTCTTTTATTTACATAATTTTAAAAAGTACGTAACACAGGCTAATCCTTTTTATCAATAAACGTAATAAATATTAGACTAGTATTACGGAATTTTAAGAACTGTATTTGGCCCAAACCCAAAGTTTCGTCCGTGTTAGGCCTACTTTTTTTTATAGTTTTCAAATTAAATTGGCATCATTATTTTTTCTTTCTTTTGGTCTCGGAGAAGGTATAATCAATCTAAGACGAGAATCACATTAATAAGTAACTGAAATAATGAGGGAAATTAATAATGAAACCTATTTTTCGGGACTTTGACTTGAAAATCTTGAATTGATTGACTTCAAAATCAAAGAATTATAATTTCGATATTAAAAATTGTAGTTGGAGAAGAATTGGCTTTAAATTGAAATAGAAATAAATTAGTTATTTAACTTAGAAACGTTTTAGTTGCTTCGCTTACTTTCATAAAAATCATACAAAAACAAATGCATTGTAAAAATCAGAAAGTGTAACATTTTAAAGTATTTTTGTAAAATTTATTGATAAAAAAAGCAAATTAAGGACAGGATAATAGTTTTGCATTTTTATTTAGGCCTATTCGTTGTTTTATTTTTCGTTTTGTTTTACTTTGAATTTTTGTAATTGTAATTTTTTTTAGAAACTTTAAATTTATCTATAAGAAAATGATTTTCAAGATTTTGCAATAGCTTTTCAAATTGAATTGAAACAAAAATCAGAAAATATAAAAATACAAATTTCATAATTAACTTGCCACAAAACTTTAACTCAGGAGGATTTTAAGCAACAAAATTATTGTTGTTTAAAATTTATGGAGCATTTATTATGTGTGTTTATTTTTTATTGAATTATGCATTTGTGAATATTTATTATATATTATAGCCCTATATCTATGAGTTTTTTAGCTCAGCGATTTACATAGCACTTTGTAATTCGCTATTTGTTACATTAGCAGTTTGAATTTAGCAACTCAACACTCAAACAAAAGCAGTCTTTAGTAGGGGAGACCGAGGCAGGATTTTTTTTTTTGGTGTTTAACGTCCTACTGTATTGCACTTAAGGCTAATGAAGACGGGACCTACAGTTTTACGTGGAATCCGAACCACAGCCAACGATGTCTGTTAAGAAACCATTTAGAAACGAGGCAGGTTTTTGTTGTACTCTCTGGTTGTCACACGGGTTGGTTGTCACTGGTCACAAGTCTCATTTCTTAGTTACAGCTGCTTCCCAGCTGTTTAAAAATCAAACCACAGTATGATCACACGATTTTCAGTTAGCGTACAAAGTTTGTAGTTCCAAGCGACAGTTTTCTGAATTTTATTGAACAATTTGTATTTTTTGAGCTGTATTCATTTACCGATATAATTTACTCTCATTACTCACCAGGGGCGGATACAGGATTCCATTTTGGGAGGGGTCATAAGAAATCGAAAACAACATTACCAAGAATTTAAGAACAACGGGTCTGGGGAATTAAAAAATATGTATAAACTCTATGGAATAGTTTTAAAAAAAAATATATTTCTAGACCATAAATATTTTCTTCAAAGAGCAAGAGTTTCTTGCAGATTAAAATAATCCCTAATTATTAAAGAGTTAACAGAAACGGTACTAAAATCATAACTCCACAACCCGATCATTATATCCACTTTGTTTCACTAAATTGTAAACATCGCAATTCGTAACACAAGCCTCACTTATTGAAGTCATACAACTCCATACAGCGGCGCGCTCCGTAAAACAAGTAGCCCAACCATTTTTTATTGTTATTGAATTTCTGAAAGCGACATGTACAGTGGCTTTAAGGGTAGCATATTATATGTGTAATAACATACACAAATTATCAGGCAAGGAAATTTTTGCCCATTTTTTATAAACAAAAATAACAATTTGGACTTTTTGGATTGTTCGTTGATTTTATGCAAGGATCACAACACTTAAAACGAAACATTTGTAGAGAATTAAAAAACCAACAAAATGGTTTTTAAAAACCTTGATCAAACCATTTTTCACTGAAAAAAGTTGGAAAACGCTTAAAAATTATTATTTTTCAAAAGTTCATATCTTTGTTAATTTACAATATTTAGGGCCGATCTTTTGGAAAATTATTGTTTAGTATGTGTACTTCAGATAGGCGGAAGATGAAATTTGTCGCATCAATAGTTTTTGCACAATAATTGCAGTATAAACAATTTAGGCTATTATCTTGCTTAATGCGGAGGAGAAAACAACGATAATGCCCGCATCAGGCTGTTGTTTTCGGCACTACCGCCTATTGGCAAATTCGCGCTATGTTCTGAAGCATTTTTATTAGTATACCTTATCAACCTTATTAAAAAAATCGCAGATACAGTCGAACCTCTATAAGACGAATTTCAAGGGATAGGAGAAAAATTCGTATTATCGAGGTATTCTTAATAAAGAGGTTCGTTTTATCGAGGTTAATTACTGCCGTTATTCGTCTTATAGAGGTTTCTCCTCGCTCTGAGATAACCTCTATAAAACGAAGATTTTTGTGGCCAACCTCTATAATACGAATTATTGTTACTGTAACTGAAGTTACAGTATTTTTTCAATGTAGGAATACTGTAGGTAAAAAAACGACTGTAACAATTTTAAAAATATTCGTTTATTTACATATTAAATCCCTTAAGTATTGAAACAAACAATAGACGGTTTGAAAACCATGTACTGTATACTAGTAAAATAAAAAAAAAACATGAAGTCAAAATACAGTACAGTATAAATGAAAACCAAACTTATGGTACAGTGTATTAGAAACTTGCAACAGATCAATATGTACTGTACTGTATTTCGCAAAAAGAAAAATTGCAATCAAGGAGTCATACAATAATTAAAGTAAGGAAGGGTCACACGCCAAACAATGAATGAGGAAGGAAGAGGGGTGGATGGGGATTTCCTGTCGAGACAAGCTTCTGTTTGTTTTGAAAACTACGTACTATGGAGGTTGAGATCATGAGAAATTCGTCTTGTAGAGGTTTTGTGCTAAGAATATTCGTTTTGTAGAGGTTAATCAGTCCTAGCCCTTGTCACAAAAAAAAAATCGTCTTATGGAGGTTTTTAACCAATTACTACGTTGTATAGAGTGCTTCTAAGCATTGACCTTTATGAAAGTTTCAAAGGGATTAAAAAAAATTCGTCTTATCGAGGAAATCGTTTTATCGAGGTTCGCACTAACGAGGTTCGACTGTATACGAATTGTAGATTTTAATGTCTACTTTCAGAAACCGTTTGGTAAATTTAAATCGGGCCACTCAGGTTACTTGGGCGCAATATGCAAAATAATGGCTTACATTGTTTATACTGCAATAATTGTGCAAAAACTATTAATGCGACAAATTTCATCTTCTTCCTGTTTAACAATCATAATAAACAATCGTTTTCTGAAAAATATGCCATTAATACTGTAAATTAACAAAGATATGAATTTTAAAATTTTTTGGTTTTTAAGCGTTTTTCCGACTTTCTCATTCAGGGTCTATAAAAAACTATTTGTAGGTTTTTTGGAAGTATCGTTATTTATTCATAATTTTTTATAATATTAACTATTTATTGTAATTTTTTTATACAAAATGCGCAAAAGCTCCTTCCCTGATAGTTTTTGTTGTGCTACCCTTAAAGTCACTGTTGATGTCGCTTGCTGTTAAATTCAAGAACAAAATTAGACTTCTTTTTGCTCTATTGGCTGGGCTAAATGCGCTATCGTACAATCGGCGAAATGGTACATATTTTACAGACAAGACCTATAGCTGTAGCCCATGAACAGTAAATCAGGTTTTCCTTATATCAAACGATAAAATAGAATTTACACTAAAATCCGTATAAACATCAATGTATAAGTATATCGATTTGTACTAGACATATCGATTATAAAATATGCTTGCTCGTTGGTTGAAAAACTGTCAAATCTTAAAGGTTTACAGAAAACTTCATATATAAAAAATTATAAGAGTGTAGAATGATTGGAAAATAATGTTAGAAAGTTCAAATCTTGACGAATACAAAGGTGACCTTATATTCTTTTCAAAACAAGTCTGTCTAACGATTATGAGCCTTAGAAAAGTGAAAAGTTTTGTGTCTTTTCTTTTTGTTTCTCACGCGGCGTCATCTTTTTAGACAACTACAATTACAAACGATGATTACAAAATATGTAAATAAACATTTTAGAACAAATTTGTAAATACAAAAATTAATAATGTTTAAAACATTTTCTTTCCAATCGTTTTTATTTTATTGAGATTGGATGATTTATAGTGGATGAAATATTCAACAGAATCAGACGATACAATAATGCTGCCTGCCATTTACTCGGCGGGCTTTGGCGCTTGAATGGTTAAATCAAACATATAAATCAAGCATTAAAAAATGTTTGGGGGGGGGTCATGCCCCCCCCCCCCCCCCGTATCCGCGCCTGTTACTCACTCTGTATTCAATGCAGGCTATATCCCAACTATTTTATAACAGCTACAAAATGTGATTCTGTATTAACATCGAGGTTAGGTTCAAGGTCTGTTTTTACACCTCGGTTTTTGTCCAAAATGGCTGTTCGGGGTTGGTCTCATGTGACAACTTCTCCAGCAATTTTTTTAGATGTGATTTCCGCTTGTTTCAGGTAAAAAATGGTGAGAAATCATAAAAAAGACCAACCGAGGAGAAGTTGCACCTGATATTGTGCTTACAGCAATGAGGAGAGTAAAAACGCAAGGGATTATCCATTCGTAAAGCTGCATCTGATTATCAAATCAATTAACGAACTATTGTAAGAAAATTCCACAAGATGAAATTGATCCAAATACAGTTCGGCCTTCCACCACCGTTGGATATTTTCCTAATAGAAAAGTTTTTTCTGATGACGACGAGAAGGAATTAATGCAATATATTCTTCAAGCAGCCGATGTTTACTACGGTTTAACTCCAAAAGAAATCAAAACTGTTGCTTAAGATCTTTGCATGGCGAATTCTAATAAATGTCCTCAGATAATGGGTGTGCTGATTTTTTAAAAAGACAACCAACTCTTTCATTACGAAAACCAGAGGCAACTAGCTTGGCACGAGCTTCTAACTTTAATCGAAGAAAGGTTGAATGTTTTTTTCAATAATTTGTCTACAGTTCTCGGAAGATATAATTTTCAATCTCACGAAATTTGGAACATGGGCGAAACGGGTGTTACTTTAGTGCAGAGACTAGATAGAATTGTTGCTCGTAAAAGAGCTATACAAATCGGTGCACTAGTTTCTACTGAAAGAGGTACTGTAGTAACTTTGGCTTGTGCTGTTTCTGCTATTGGAAACCCTATCCCACCATTCTTTGTGTTTCCAAGGGTCAAATACCACAATCGCTTTATAGATTCTGCGCCTGCTGGTTCTGGCAGAACTGCAAATAAATCTGGGTGGATGCAAGAAGGTGATTTCATCTTATTTTAAATCATTTTCATAAGCACACTTGCGAATCCATGTATGCTTCTTCTTGATAATCATGGTTCTCATCTTAGTATAGAAGGGCTCAATTTTGCAAAATCCAATGGAATCGTCATGTTGTCGTTCCCCCTGCTAAGGGTTGAAAATGTGATAACAATCCCTAAAAACAATAAGAACTAATTGTTATATTTTCCTTAAAGCTAGTGAGCTGAAAATTTCTAGGTACATTTATTTCTAATAACATTCATAAAAAGTATTGTAGATTGACATTTTGTCGCATGCTGCTAAGGGCTGAAAATGTAGTAAAAATGTTTATTGTTATACTTTCCTTAAAGCTAGAGAATAAACCCATAATAAATTAAGGAATTTAAAAATAAGAAACCACTATGTTACATACTAATTAAAATAAATAAGACATATTAGAATTTAATAGTAGGGCCTATTTATATAAAATAACCTGTTTGCATTTGTTTCGACGCGAGTCACCGTGGGAGTTGGCGAGCGAAGCGAGCAGAGGGCAGGGCCATCTAGTCACTAGTATTTTAAAGCGGACGCACATGTGTGTCCATAGCACATAGGCTTGAAATTTTCTCTTTTTCCAATAGATGCTACTATGGATGCACATGCGAGTTCAACATTTATTATTGCATTATCTTTTGTTTTCTTTACAGAGATTTACAAAATTTAACAGAATCAACATAAAAGTCGTCCAATTCACTCATCGTAAGTTTATTAAGGTCAACATATTGCACTTCGGTACATTTTCTCTTGCGAGATGGACAAGGTTCACCACTATCACATATATTGACGTTATTACAATAAACATTTCACTTCAAAACAAAAGCAATTTTATTTTTATTGATATCACTCACAATATCGCATAACCTCAATCACTCTAACAACAGTTTACCACCAAATACTATGTTAGCACTGAGCGCACATGTGCGTTGGCCGCTCCTCATAGTATTCAGTGTCAAGCTCATATGTGCATCCTTAGCAGAGAACGTGTTAATGATCTGTTGTTCGACTTTCGAAGAACCACCATGCGCAGCTGACCTTCAATCAGCGAGTATTTATGTACTTTTATTTATAAATTAATATGTGAGGCAGAAAGCAAAAAGGGACCTCATCGCGGCAAACTGAAAATTTCAGTACAAGCAGTTTCATCCATTATATTAAAAATTACTCTCTGATGAATTCTAGTGGCGATGAAGTGAACTACTACGAGTTTATTGTAAAATGAGAACGTTTTCTGGTTATAAAAATCCCTGTCCCGACTTCATTTACCTTTTCTTTACAGGTTTAAAAACCAACCTACTCTTAGTAGTTTTACTAACACACCTAAAATATGCATTTAAAACTAAGATTTTTGCATAATTAACTATTGATAATGAAGAAGACAGGACCTACAGTTTTACGTGGAATCCGAACCACAGCCAATGATGTCTGTTAAGAAACCATTTAGAAAATTATTCGGGGTCAATGGGAATTGAACCCGGAACTTTTCCATTGATGGTTGCCATGACGATTGATAAAGCTTTGACGCCTTAACAACTACGGCCATCATGGCTCTTCAAAAGGTATATTATTAACCCGGGAGAACTCGAGCTGTGATACTCTCTTGTTCAAAGAAAACCACTAGTAATTCAGAAGTGGAAATAGCAGGGGTTACAGAATTTTTTCTAGCTAAGGTTGTATTCATTGCTTACATCTACCAAAAGGCAATATTATTTTCTCTTATCGCATATGCCGTGCCTTTTTATGTTCATCACATGGAAACTGAACACCGATACAACTGAAGGAAAATTGAGGTGTGGCTTCAAACACACGCTCAGTTCTGTTAATCACTCAGTTTTTTTATTCCGATAAACTTAGCGTGTATCGGACGCTTTTACTATTTAATATTACTTAAATCTTACATCTGCAGTTTTTATTTCTAGCTGAAATTCTTAAGGCAAGGGGGGAATAAATTTGTTTAATGCTTAGCTTATGAGAAATCTTACATGTTACTGCTTAGCTCTACATGCACCTGTAGGCCAATCCAATAGATTATTAAATCCTAAATAGTATTTTTTAACTTTTGAGTGCATATTTAAAATAATTATGTAAGTTATTTGTGTTTTTATAATATTAAGCTAAAAAATTTTGTGTTTTTATTTGATTCAAATTGTGTTTTGTATATTTATGTGGATGATGTGCTATAATAATGTGTATATTTATGTGTCCAACTTGTTTTATAGGCTACATTCTGATATTTGGTTTTTTTTTAAATGCAAACGTAAAAAATATGTATATTTTATACAAATAAAATTGATTGTAAATATAAAGCTGTTTTTAAAATATTTGTTTAGGTATAATCCAGAAATTGAACGTTTACATTTTTGAGATTATAAAATCATAAAAGTTTTTTCCTTTCAGGATTTTCATTTAATCAATACAAAAAGTTCTTGGGCAAGTCATATAATAAACAGGATAAGAAAATATTTTGTCATGTTTAACTCTCGGACAAGCAAGTTAAAAAAGGCCAAGATATTTAATGGTTACACACAGAGATATGGAGGGGCAGTGAAGTCTCAACATAGGATTCCTTTATTAACTTTATGCAAAATACCAATGTCTTAATAGAACCGATATAAATGTTACTTAGGGCAAGTTTTAGAACACTTGGATAATTCAAAAATGAAATTTAATAAATTGTACATTAACTACTGTCAAAATATAAGTATTTTATTTCAATAATTTATACACAATATATTATATACAATGTTTACAAACATTTGTACTGAGAACCCTGAAAGAACATTACACAAACATTATTTATTTGTACACATAATTTAATATCAAGAAATTAATTTATGACATTTAATAACAATTCTATAAACAATAATCCATATTTGTTGGAATAAATAATAATTATACATCTCATAAAACTTTGACATTCCTAATTGTTCACTAATAATATTGAAAAAAAGTAATTATAAATAGTTTATTGACTATTCAATAATTTACATACAGTAGAGCATCGAAAATGCGAACTAATTGGGACCGAGGGATTAATTGAATCTAATTGCAAACTAATTGGGGGGTTCGGATTATCAATTCGTTCGGATTTTTGAGAACAACCAAGAAAATGCCATTTAGGCTAAAATATATGCCCTTTAATCTATTAAAGTGGGTTAAACAGTACAAGAGGTAATGTAATTACAATACAGTATGTAAGACTACTTACATATTATGATTTAGAAGGACTTGCACGTACACAGTAGGGCCAACATGATTACACTTGTAACTCAATTACAGTACAGTGCATAATTAAAAGTTCACTTGTACATTATAGTTAACACAAACAAAAAATTTAAAAAAATACTGTATAGTACACTAATGTATGTACGACACACTGTTATAATGATTACACAAAGAGACATGAATTAACTTTCTGTATGTTTACTGCTAGCGCTAAAGCAGCTTATTAGCATGACAGTGAAAATACTGATAGCTAGTCTGTTGTGAGGGCGTGTGAGAGCAGGTATTAAGTAGTGGTTAAAAATAGATAATAATGTCAAACTGCAATGAAGATTTTTGTGAAATTTTTAACGACGCAATAATTGGAATTTACGAAAACGGAAATTTTGCAGGGGTTGCTTCAGAACGCGTTCGGATTTTTGACGTTTTGGATTATTGATGCTCTACTGTATTTCTTTTATAAAATTATTTCAACCCCCTCTTTATTATTAAAAAATAATTAGTGAAACCTAAGCTTCATAGATTAGTGACACAATTCATTCTAATTTATGTTAAATGATTTAGACCTACCCTATTTTAAATGCTGCCATGATCTGCAGACCAGTATGACAATGTTAGAAACTAATAGTTTTATATCAAAGATAGAGAATATTTTTTACAGAATGAAGTCAGTCTGCCAATATAATAATGAATACAAAACAAGAAGTTATTGATAAATTTGACATCTTAAACTTGGTCAGAATGGGTTCACAGTTAAGTTAGATTTTGGAGATAAGGAATATTTGCAAAAATAATTTTATTGTACGTTTGTCGCAAGTTTTGATGGTTCGATTACCTAAAACTTTCAAAGCGAAAAAAGATACAAAAAGTTTAGATGGTGGACAAAAGTTTAGGAAATAAAGTAGAATTTGTCAAAACAATTCATCATACAGTAGGGATGATTCCATATTCATAACTAATTTAGGATCACTGTCGTTTCGTTTCTCTTACGTAAAACAAAAAATATGCATTTTATCTCTGTAATATTTTGAAAAATGTAGGCCTACACTAGTCAGCAATTTGAGATTGGTGTATGCAATATTGATTTACTGCATATATGTAATTGGAAATTTAAAATAATGTAAATTAAAATTCACATTCCAATAATTGTAATGTATTTAAATCTATTGGAAAATAATTCCTTAGCAAATTAGTTGTCTTAGTCAATCTTATAAAATAGCTAAATCAAAATATTTATGGCACCAAAACAAGGAATTCCTAATAGAGCAATGAGTAAAAATGTATATTAATTAATGTGTTCAATCATTCTACATGCAGCTAAAAAATATTTGTTTAAACACATGAAATTTCTGTCATGCATGGAACATAGAAAATAGATTGCTTTTACTGTTCTCTATTTGAAAAATATATTCTGTGTTATATATACATCACACACACACATAAAAAAAGTTTCTTCTTTGATTTGTTACCAAAGGCTACACACTCTATTGTAATATAACAGTAATATAAGTATTGATTTAACTTAATTTTAATTCATTCAAATTCTATTTTGTATAATATTAGGTATTGTTCTTCATAAAATAAAACACATTGATCAACACAAAAACAATAAACAGTCAGTCCTTACGTAAATCAAGTTGCAATTCTTGTTCTCTAATTAAAATTACAAACAAACACAATACATTACTTGATATTAGAACTAATTAGGGGACCAATGGTTCAGTAACCGAATTCAGATAGTTGAGAATTTTGTTTGAACCCCAAAATAAAGTGTACAAAGCGGAATGAGAAAAAAATGCTTTTTTAAAGTAATACTATCCTGAAATTCCAGGTAAATTTAGTAGTAAGGTTAATACAAGTACTAACACGGAAAACAGGGAGCTCCATGGTACAAACAGTTAAGATGGTATACCACTCAAGGTTCGAGCCTAGCTTCTACCATTAGCGTTATGAACTAAACTATTCCTTCATCTTTAAAAGCTTAAAGGAAATATTTTGCAGGAAAAATCAATAAAATATATATTTATCTTTCAGTGACCTACTTATAAATTTACAACATTTTATAGCTGTGTAAATTTCTTTAACTGCGATAAATCACCGGTTTAATTGTCAACTTTTTATGTTCAAGACTCATCAAATCAATGGTTTATTTCTATTTCCCTTATCAGAATTTTCCGGATTAGCCAAAATAATTTTAATAATGCAAGATTAAGGAGTAGATCAGGTTCAATGTATTATTTTTATTTTAAATGATTGTACAGGACTACAGGAGGTTCTGTCAAGGTTAACACACTCGGACCGTAAAATTTCAGCAAATTGTCTGATTAAATTATGAATCTTTAACACTTAAGCTTAGTTTTGTGGCACATAGGTTACAGTGGCTTTCATTGTAAAAAAAGATAAACTTGGAGTTTTAAGGTTGGTAATGAAATTGGCTGTAGAGTTTCGCATGGGAAAGCCTACAATTAAAGACTGGAAAAGTAATCGTGCAAAGATAAGCTGTCTTGCAATGTTATGTTTGAAAAACAATTATTAACTGTCAGACTTCAAGGCTCTCAATATTTGAAAATATTGAACAAATTATTACTGCTCTGTAATATTGTTACAAAAGTTATATTGTTGACTTCAGTAAGCCTGTTCTAGATTTAGAATACATTTTGTATAAACATTAAATTTTGTGTTTTTAAAAAACATAATAGTTTTTTCCACTATTAAAAAGATTATACAAAAAAATTTCTTGCTGCTGGCTCTACTATGTTCCATTTTTACTAGACTAGCAGTTTGTATAAACCGGTGTTGCAATAAAGGGTTTACTGTAAATAGAAAATAACAGAAAATAAATTTTGTACAAAAAATTTCATTCGATAGTTCAAGAAGGCGAAAGTTTTAAGGAAGATAGTTTTCGTTTAGGGAACAACTGAATCGTCAATCACAAAGTGTTACTTTATGACGCTATTTAAACAGATCTAAACATTAAAATATAAGTTACTACGAATAATTGTATGTTATAAAATTTATATTCTATGTTATAAAAGTTAACGATACTTATATTTGGTATATTCATACTTAAAAATTGTAAAACAGTCTGAATTTATTATAGTTCCCATATAATAAAAACACCTAGTGCGCATGCGTATCATTATGGAAGCACCCAGGAATCCTTATTTTACAAAGTAAATTTATAAATGTCACACAATGATATCAAATGTTTAAAAACAATATTATAATAAATAAATAATTTGTAAACATAAAATATAAATCTATCATTTTATCATCGTACATCCTACAACAAAATATAATCAACCAAATAACAGTAACAACATTAATTAAATATAAATTGATATTTCTGAATTCAAAAAATGTCAATGCATTGGCACACAACATTAGAAATGATTAATGAGATCAAAAGTTTGATTTTTGTACTTGCTTAACTTTTTTAATCCATACTTAAAGGTATAAACGCAGGTAATACTCCTAATTTTGGACGCTTTCCAACTGATTCTGAAATCTCTTCAGATTCATCAATTTCTATTAATTCTTGAATATCCTTTACTGCTGTTTCCTGTACAGATACTTCTAATCCTTCATGGTGTTGTTCCTCGTCAAAGTACCTGAAAGTACTTACCTCTTTACTAATCTCAACTACAGGAACTTTCATTTCTACTTTCTTCCTTTTCACCGGTTTCGATTTTGGGATTGTATTTTGTTTAGGATGAGGGTAGGGACAATACTTACCTTTGGCGCAAGTCCCTTTATCTTCAAATTCGGGACAGACATTCTTATGTCTTTTCTTGCACTAAAATAGAAAAAAATGATTTAATTTTCTATTATTGCTATCGAAATAGTTTAAAGTAAAACTGTAACAAGACATGTTGATAAGCAAGTTTTCAAATGATTATTTTAATTGGAACAAAATATTTTAAAAAAATGGGTACATTGCAACACTTTGCATTTAGCTGTGCAAGCTTCAATGGAAGTAAAATTTCAGAAAAACTTCTAGTAAAAAGAAACACGAGATAAAATTTTCAGCTATTACTTATAGATCAAAGGAATTACTTTTATTGTATGTCATTGAATGGGAGTGATATGAGTAAAGAAAAAGCTGAAGGAATTATTGCCGGATTATCTATAAGAGAGTCTTGTAGAGCCAGTTTCTTTAAATTAGAGATTTTGACACTTCCCTCTTTATATAAAATATTATTTACTCAAATTTAATTTATGTTAAGCAGGATATTTCACAATTTGTTAAACACAGCTCAATACTTATCATCCTACAAAATCACATGAAAGTCACAGTTTTCAACAAATCAAGCTATTTTATAAGCTAACAGCTTCTGTACAATCTTTGGCAGAGAGTAAATTTAAATAGAGTGAATCTGATTTTCTAAAACAAGGCACTTACTACCCACTACAGAATATATAAATTCCGATGTAGCTGAATTTAAAAGTTAAAATTGAAGTTAACTTTAACAAACAATTGGACTATTGCTAATTACATTATGTACATGTTTAAAAGCAAAATAAAACTATTATATTGAGAAGTAACCAACCATACCAACAATGCAATTGATGATGTAAGAAATGGCTGACTGATGGACAGAAAATGAAGTCTATACCAAGCTCTAAAATCAACTATAGTAAAACCCCGTCCTAATCAAAATCTGGGTTATCCGAAACGCCTCCAAAAATCGGAAATCCAAAAATAATAACCCTATTGTATATACAATATTTAATTTTGTTTTAAATCACAATTAGAACCTTTTTCTACAACTTAAAATTTTTTTAGAAATTAAGTAGTGGCTTTAAAAAAAAATGCAAATGTTAAACTTCGAATTCAGTTTTCTCAGAACTCGAAAAATGTTAGAAGTCCCCCTTTCCTTTGATGTCGGGCCGCCTATTTTCTCCCTCCTCAGAATCAAACCATGAAATAAACAAACTAATTGATTGTATTTCTTTTCACCAGTTTATTTAATCAGTCAACGCCGGCTCACGTTCTTCTAATGAAAAGATGGCGGGACATCGCTGCTCGAAAACTTTTGGAGGGATACAAGAAACAAACAAAAATTACAGAATTTTTTGAATGAGTAATTCATACGCTACAAACTGTTAAGTACAGTATACTGTATATTGATGTACTGTAATCCTAAAAATGTAATTGTAACTTAAATAAAGAAAATTTATTGAATGTTTATTTGAATAAACTACAAAGAGATTTTTGAATTTGTTTGCCTTTTAAAACTGTAGTGTTAGATGTTTATGGCTTAACCAAAAAAATTTACTGGTTAATCGGGGTTTTACTGTACGGAAATATTACTGTGCAATTTTGAATCATCTCTATAGTGACGTAAACTACAAAAAGGTGTTAAAATATTCTTTTCACTTCTGCATTTAGATTGTGACGTACAAAATGTTAAAACTTACTTTTTCTCCGTCCCCACAATATCCCTGTAAGAACGCCAGACACACCGGTGCTTTACTGTTAACCTTAACATGCAAATAAGGGCAGTTGTCTCTAACACAATTTCCAGCAAGGTAGTGATAGCATGTAGGCATCTTCTCCGGTCCAATGGCATGGGATAGTAAACAGTTTGTATTCTCACACTGTCCCTGTACAAATCTAGGCCAAAGAAAATTAATATCTACACATGGCAACACTCTACAACAAGAACTTGATTAATTTATTGTGAATAATTCTACTTAAAACTGTTTAACCTTGAACTTTTTTTAAAACCGATAATTTTTTGGACCACAACTATCTGAAAACAACTTAGTCTGTTTAGGAGGATTTAGTTGAAATTTAGAGTAAAAATCATGAAACAATTAATTTAGAAACAAAATATCAGAATAATTATACGTAATTTTTAAACCAAAACCTTTATATATAAGAGAACAATATGAATATCTTGTTGAACAATATAACTTTGTTTAGTTTCACTTATTAAAAACCAATTTATGCAAAAAGATTTTCTGAAAACTTGCCACCTATATTATTTAAACAAATTTAAACAGGTATACAAATCTGATCTCAGAAAACCCATTTACAAAGTCTCATACCACCCCTAACTTAAAAAATTGTAATGGACACATATGGCTTGTGATACATCAAATTAAAGCACTGCAAAAACCATGAATTTCTGAAGTAAGAAAATAAAAATCAGCTAACGAATTCGTTCGCTACGCTCAAAAGTGTTATTTTATAAATTAATGTTATAATTTTATATTACTTAAAAGATAGAAAGAGATATCCAAAATCTGTTCTCGAGACAATTTTTTTTTATCTGAAATGAGAACCCTAGAAAACCTATATTCCAAAATCCCTCCAGCAATCACTCCACGTCAACAATTTGTAATGAACAAATATTACTTGTGATTCTTGTGATACATCCAATTAAAACTCTTAAAAAACATGAATTTCTATGGTAATAAAATAAAAATTGCTTGATTTATTTCTAAGATAAACCGAGAACCACTTTTTCCGTTAAACCAATATCAACCACTTTTTCAGACTACACGTAAAGAAATTAAAGTGAAACTGCTATATGCAATACAAGGCGTAAATTGTTATTTTTTCTTTTCAGGGCATAAAAGAAGCAGTTCCTTGTTATCATTCTGTTGCCAGGTTAACTTGGTTATTGTTTATTAGCGAATTTTCCATAGGAAGATGGCTATTGCAGTGACCCTTATGGTAAGTAGATGTTAAATGAGTACTGTGATGAATTTAAACAATTAGGAACAATAACAACAGCTAGCATTGTACAGTAATTCGTTTTGTATTATGTTACCTGCGAAGCCGAAAACAGTACAACGCAGTAATTTGAGCGAAAACTGTATGACAGTGTCAAGGATAAAATTGCGGACAGGACTGTACTGTCGAGCCACGTAATTTTTGCGCACAATTTAATGTGTTCTAGTTCAATTAGTCAGTGTATTCATTGACTATTTTGTTTAAATGTAATACAAAATAAATAATTGTATTGTTTCTTTAATTATTATTATTGTACAGTAATTTTATTATTGTAACAATTTCTGATGTACATACAGTATTCTATCTTATTATAAAAATCTCAATTTTAGTTGTTCAGTTGTTTATTAATATTAACACAAAATAAATAATTCTATTGTTTCTGTAATTTTCGACTACAAATTATTTGATTTTGCCTTAAAACTGTAGGCCTAATAATGGCAAAAAACGCCAAAATCGGTTTATCAAAAATTTCGTTTATCCGGAATTTTATCAATTTTGGATAAACGAGGTATCAGTGTGACTTCAATTTTTAGCTATTATTTATTTTTGTACTGGGTTATTGGTAGATCTGTTATTACAGGAGAAATAATTATCATTACAACCGAAGGAAACTAGCGTCAGTACAATGATATATGGCATTGAGAAACACCTCAGCATACCATGTAGTGTCAGAGAGGGCCGTGATGGTCTTGGCAGGAGTTCTTCCAATACATCTATTAGTAATAGAGAGAAAGGAAGTGTACAAGGCCCTCTTGCTTCAGAAAAACCAGGAACATATCAAGAAAGAAGCAGTAAGAACAGAGGCTTATTGAGAAATTGCAAACCACATGGGAAAAAGGACAATCGGGACGATGGCCTTACCGATTGATTCCTAATCTAAGTGCGTGGATGGATAGACGACATGGGGGAGACGAATTTCTTTCTCACCCAAGCATTAACTGGGCATGGCGGTTTTAACTTGTACCTCCATAGGTTTGGTATTATAACAGCATATAGTCACCTGGGTGTGCATACTGTGGAAGCGAAATGTACAATGCAGAACACATTTTATTCAGCTGCAATGAGTGGAAGGTAGATAGAGAAAAATTAAGTCTCGAGTTAGGTGGACAAATGACACCTGATAATATGATAAATCAGATGCTGCAGTCAGCCAAAAAATGGAACACGGTAGACAAATATGTACGTCAAATATTGGGGAAAAAAGCTGAGAATAGTAAGAATATAGCAACTTAGAAAACAAAATAAGTACCGGTAGTTCAAACGTAAACATTTCTAAATTAAGTTATAAATAATTAACACTTAAGGGTCGGCTCTAGTTGTCAGTCATGTTGGCTGACACTCCATAACACCAATGTTAAATTAAAATCCAAATTTTTCCTTTATTTTTGATCGGAAAATTATAAACAATATGTCATTTTAAAGCTATGGTCAATATGCATGCAAATGGCTTTTTAAAAACTAAGAAAAATATTTTGTTTAATATTTATTAACAATTTAAAACATTGATTTTTAATATTTTTTTAAGTTGTCACTATTAATTATAGCGAAAAACTACCAAGCCATTCGCATGAAGAATTTCGTTCCCAAGAGTTTGGTATTTTTTTAAAAACGCTATTTGAACAATTGCGGGTTTTAAATGGATTTAGGCTGAGCAATGTCTGTGTAACCTATCACCGCTATGGGTGATTTTAAATATTTTTTTACGTTGTAACTATTAATTATAGCGAAAAATTACCAAGTCATTCGGATGAAGAATTTTGTCCCCAAGAGTTTGGTATTAAAAAAAAAAAAACGCTATTTGAATAATTGCGGGTTTTAAATGGATTTAGGATGAGCAATGTCCGCGTAACCTACCGCCGCTATAGGGAGTCGCAGGTTGCTTTCTGTTTTACTAGAGCCGACCCTTAATAATGTTTATACTTAAATATTGTAAACAAGGATATGTCAAGGAATGTACAAGAATATTCATAATAATGAATGTACAAGGATCATTAAAATATAAACAGTAATTTTTTATACGTTAATAGTGTACATAAGTAAACAAATCGGTTTTTCTATACAAAGTCCCCTTGAAATACACACTTTTGCAATCATTTTGAAAGTTTACAAATCCCTTGTTAAAAATCTTTTGAGGGCGAATCCTCAACCAATCGATCACATGATCTTCAACGTCTTCGTTGTTTTGGAACCATTCATCATCTCCAAGTGATTCTTTCAAGTGCTCAAACAAAAAATAGTCACAGTGGACCAATCTGGACTTTAGAGAGGAGGGTGGTCAAGAGTTTCCCAATGCATATACTCCAGTTTGTCTCTTACCGAAAGAGCGGCTCAGAAATAGGTTTTGGTTTTTATTGGCCAGGCACACCAGATGCACTTCAATAAATCCTCTCCTTCTTGCCGGAATTGATCCACTAATTTTTCTAAACCCAAGATGTTCAACGATAATAGTATGAGCACAACCAATGCTGACACCCACTTATAATGATACAAATTACCAATACCAATTTAATAACAAAATCCTAGTTCAGAGAAAGTTGCCTAGACCAAATTCAACTAAAACTTAGCAACCACATATATTATATCCAATTCTAAATTATTTAAAGTTCATTTGCAAATAGCCTATAGATCAAAAACAATTTTAAATCCAAAGAAGTATTAATAAAATAAAAGAAAAAAGTATCAAAAAATACAACACGTAGGCCTAATAAAAGAAACTTTATTAACTGTATGTAAGAAAGCCAAATTTACTATGATTGGAATGTCATTCAAAAGTATATACAGTTATGAATGATATAATATCTATGAATGAACAGACAAAACCTTCCCTTACATGTAGCCTAAGCCCATTCAAATGAACAATTATTAAGAAAATTATAAGTAGATCACATCAAACTGTTTTAAAAATCAATTATTATAACAGAAAAAACGACCACAGAAAACTATGTAATTATCACAGTACTAGTTAAGGATAATTTATTTAGATACCATGTTAATATAAGTTTGTTATAAGTAGAATAGGCCATTTTGAAAAATAATTTAACCCAAAGCCAGAGTAGAGGGTACACGGTAATTTAAATAGATATTATATCACATTAAAGTAAATAATTAAATGGTACCATAACTAATCTTTATTGCCAAAGTAAACAAATTTAACAACAACTTTGGATTAAATAAAAGCAAATGTAAATATCAAGCCCAAATATACTTGAAGCAAAGAGCTGACGTTAGAGATGGCGTAAGACTATTCAACCAACCAGAACAAGCTTAACCCATCTGTACGACAGACCCTGAGACCAATGACAACATCAGACTGCCAATCAGGAACCAGAAGGACAACAAAACCAAAGCCATGCTAACAAGGCAGGGGAAGCCAAGAAAATAGTGTCTAGGCATTCATAGAACCGATGCCGAACTACCAACTTGTGTTTAGTGTGATGTGCGCATCTTGTCAAATGGAACAGTGTTTAGTTCGACTATGAACGTTGTAGTTCATCAGAACTGGTAATAGATATCTAATGCAATATTGAGATACAATTTAAAAATTCAAAATCAAAGGCAATAATGTTTTAAAGCCGAAGTTCTTGAGAACTTTTGCTTATAATAATAAGTTACAAAACCTAAGATGAGCAAACATTTTTTAACTTTTTTAAATGTCATCAAATGACTAATTGCGTTCTTTATAGTAACATTCTAGTCAACACGAATACCCCTCTCCGAGATAATTTAGATAATGTGTCTAAATAAGAAATTGTGTACAAAATATTTCTAATCTCTACCAAACTGATTCCCCAAGCAGAAACAAATGAAGTTGTATGATTAAAATGTACTAAACAGTCAAACTTTGAAATTTTGCAAAAATTACTAATTTTACTCATTTTGTACTATGTTGCTCGACCGGAAGATATGAAACAAATGTATAATAAGTACAAATATATTGATTTTACATGCTTTTAGTAGTTAATTCATGGTATAGGAACGCAATTAAAACCATCTGGCATGCTTAAAAACAAATATGAAAAATTAAGGTTTTTCACAATTTTTTGCTAACTTTGATGGCATTGCGCGACCGGAAGACAAATTAATAAAAACAATAATAATTAGTGCTTTTTTCATGTCTATACCAACATCAACTTTTGTGCACTATAGCGATGTGAATTAAAAAAAAAGGTTTTTTTCAAACCTCCCTACTGATCATCACTAATTCTCCCACTTCCCATGAAACTAGAGAGATGAAATTTGGCATGTGTATACTTTTTTGTGATGTAAATAGGACAACTAAAGAAATTTTATTTTGATATTCAAATTTTTAGGGGTAGTTTTGGGGGTTTAGGGGTACAAAAAAAACCTCTAAAACAATAAATATTGTTTGTTACATATCTCAAAAACCCTACCTCCTAGGAACGTGAAATTAGGTACACATATTTGGCACAGGGGCTAGAGGCGCAATAAGAAAGGTTTTCTAAATATTTGGCCTGTATAAGGGTTGATTTTTTTTATTGTCCTGCTGTTTTGCACTTTAAGGCTAATTAAGACGGGGTGTATAAGGGTTGAAACAACCCATAAATATTGTTTGTTATATATCTCAAAAAAAAAAAAAACTACCTCCTAGGATCGTGAAATTTAGTACACGATTTATCATAGGCACTAGAGGTACAATAAGAAAGGATTTCTAAGTGTTTGGCCTGTAAGGGTTAAAACAATCCCTAAAACCATAAATATTGTTTTTTTATATAACTCAAAAATCCCTAAAACAATAAGTATTGTTTGTTATAATTTCCTTAAAGCTAGAAAACTAAAATTTTGTAC
>JAGFPH010000014.1:1675476-1690151 GCA_018207615.1 Philaenus spumarius | reverse complement strand
CCTAAAACAATAAACATTGTTTGTTATAATTTCCTTAAAGCTAGAAAGCTGAAATTTTGTACATTTATTTCTTACAAGATACATATAAAAAATAAATCAGGTTTACGTTTTATCACTTTCTCCTAAGGGGTGAAATTTAGGAACAACCCCTATATATATAAATATAAATTTAATACGCCAAGGGACTAGAAGCGCACTAAGATAGGATTTTAAAATATTTGGCCTTTAAGGGTTGAAACATCCCTTAACAATAAATGTTGTTGTTTATTACTTTCCTTAAAGCTGAAATGTTTTACATTTATTTCTTACAAACACATATAAAAAGTAAATAAGTTTTATATTTTGTTACGTGCTGTTTTAGTTGTGAAAATGTTATAACAACCCCTAAAAACAATAAATATTAATTTGTATTCTTTTCTTAAAGCTAGAGAGCTGAAATATGGCACTTATTCATTTTAAGAAAATATTTTAGACGTAAGCTGATCAAAACAATCCCGATCTATGCATTAGCTTATTTAAGACGTATCTGGGTGATGTGCAAACATCCAGCTAAGACTGTGATTTACCAGTCTGTATATTTAGCGTTTGAAAAAGAAGACACTCTTCACTCTGGTTTTTTTATTGCTATGATTTAATTTATTCGGCACACATACCGTGACGAAGACGATTAACGGGCAGATAGTGAACAATAAATACCAAACTAATTGAAAATACATGTTATAATTCAGTGTCGTAAAAAAAAATTCATTACTATATATATATATAAAAAGTAATGAATTTTGGGTATCGTCTCCAAATGGTCTGAAACGGATAGAAACGAAGTTTTACCCTCCTCCGACGAACCGTTTTCAAGTTGGGCTGAGTGTAATAGCTCTTATTTTCTTCAAAAATTCGGCAAAAATAGATGAAAGAAAATAAGAGAAAAATATTACAATTAATTATGAATCATAGTGATGAAAAAAACAAATTCCCTATAGCGAAGCACGGGTATTCAGTTAGTATTATTATAAATAGCTTCCAAATGTGAGTCTAGAAATATATATAAGTTATTTTCAATGAAAATTATATAGATTATGTTATGCACTTCTGACAACAGTTAACCAGCGATCACCAAACGGATGTTGTTAACTGTGAGGCTTGACCTGGGGCGTCGATCATTATTTTTGTTCTCTACGCTTAAATTCGCTGGCCCAAGTATACATACGGTTCTGGGATAATAGCATCCCCAAACTGTGCTCTCAAACGAGTTAAAATTTCCGAAGGTCAAAAATTGTATAGTAATTTGTTGTGCAACAGAAGCACATACATTAAGTTCACTCATGGCTGTACTGAGAACAGAACAGAGCGGAGAAGATATAACCACACTTTTTCACTCTCCCTAACAAACCCACCACTCCATCATCCAGCTCAAAACTGCTTACTGTGAATACTAGCAAAATTACAGCTTATATTTAAATCGCCCTCATATGATAAGTGACACAATATTAACCAATGAATAAGCCTGAATAAATTTAAATTATTATTAAAACAAAAAACTACAGTTTAACATAATTATAAAAACAATGCAACCATAATAAAAAACTACTTATTTACAAAACTCTATTTCTATGCCAAGTAGTTGGTAAACTTGCTTAACGGCTGCCTGGTGCAGGGAGCTGATCTAATTAATTCAAAAAACTCTCCTATTGACCAAATGATTTGATTCTCAGCGTTTAATATAGCTGTTAGTTATCATTTTCTATTACTATATTCACAATATTTTAGTTTGAAATGTTCTGTTTCATAGCAATTATTGTATGTGAATGCTAAAAAGAAACAAAGTAGGTGATGGCTAAGGCACTTAGTAATTTTTGAACTTTTGTAGGTGGATAATCCAATAATCGCCTACTTCGTCTTAAAAAAGGTTAAATACCAAATATTAATATAGCGGGTATAATATATTACTATGTTTTATATTGTACCGAATTTCCTTGTTTTTAACACCGATTTATAAATAAAACAGAGGTACGCTATGAAATGTTTTTTTTGCAGCTGATTTATTGATTATTAACAAAAATTGAGTTTTAAATATTTACAAATGGAGTGCTTTTAACAAAATCTTGGGTTTTTGTTTATAATAGTTTTTTTTAATTGATGGCTAGCTGATGGTAATATTTGAAAAGTATTATCTTAATTAAATTAAATAAATACATAACTTACAACTTTTGACAAAATTTGTATCGTTATTCTTAATCTAAGTTTAACCCTCCCCATGGCAGACTGACCAAAGTGATGTTCTCTCAGGCGCAAGATGCAACCATTTTGAACGTATGCGAGAATTTGCATATTCGGTTATTTAAAACACTTAAAATCATCCAATCGTAATAAAACCGGCACCGTTGGAAATTCAATCAATTAAACTTTAATTTTTGTATTTAAAACTTTTTCGTAAAACGTATATTTACAAACGTAATCATCGTTTTAAAATATGCAGATCGGGTTACAGCTGTTTCTTACGTGAATTTGCATTCAATTGTACTGTTATTTCCCACTTCTTCAACGGGCAAGCCCACCTACAGAAGTATTTCTATCGAGATTATAAAGCTACCATTGGATTCGTCAAGATTTTATCTTTCTAATAGTGCCTTTCAATCAGATGTCACTATTTTACACGATTTATGACGAAGATTTCTGTAAACCCTTGCGATTGGACAGTTTTCAACCAACGAAACAGCCCATTTGTCAACCGAGATAACACCTACAATTCCATATGTTTTTACAGATTTCTTGATACCACTTTGTAGAGAATCGTTCGAGCTTTCTAAAGGTGGGAAGTAAACTAGAAATAACCAGTTTTTTGTTTGTGTAGCAGTGAAAAGTACATAATTAGGGCAGTCTGGTGAGGGCATCTAGCGCGTGGGTTCCCACGTTGTTCATATGACCCTTCCTGCGACCGGCGACTTTTCATTACATTGATGTCATTTTGTTATTCAATTAAAGATAACTCAAACAATTTTGTGAACTAAGGAAAGACAAGTATACCGTTCTTTTTATTGATTTATCCTCTACAATTTGTTATAGTATTTCATTTTCGTGCAAAGCATATATTAGTAAATTACGTTTCAAACTATGCCTAGTTTTGTTATCAGTCGTGTGTTTGGAACATAAAAACTGGTGTTTTCAAAATAAGAAATTTGAAATTGATAAATGTTTTTATACAGTTCTATTTAGAACTAAATTACAAAACTTTTTTACGCTTACGAAAAAATTACAAAAAATGTTTACTACTTGTTATGTAGGTCTAAAGTTGAACATTTTCCTTTCGTTAGTTACTGAACATTTTTTGTTTCTTGAGCTAATAACTTTTACAATTTTACATCAATAAATTTTTGAATTGCATATATGAATTCTTTAAACCTTTCTCTACAAAGAAGGTAGTGAACACTTTTAGATTGGGATAGAATTACTATTTTTGGCAAATTTGTAAAAATATGCTTACAAAACACTAAAAACCAGCCCGCTAATTTGAGCTATAACCAGGGCAGGTCTAGGGTTAAGGCTAATGAGGGATGATTGACATGGATAACAATAATTTGAACTAAAATAAAAGAGTTGTTAAAATAAATTTTCTGGTGGTTAGGAACTTAAAGATGTGATTTTAGATCTATTAATTTATAATTTCAAATTTTTAAATTTTGGAGATCGTGTCTGAATGTCTGATGTGAATTAGGCTAATGTGTTAGAATTAACTCACCACAATAATTATCTGGAGGTGTTTTTATTGAATTTACATTCTATTGTGAATTGTAGCTTAGACTGACATGGTAACAACTTATTTCTCTCTTGCTTTATTTTGGTTTATATACTTGTTCTGACTTCGTTTCGGCCACACAATAAGAAACAATACGGAATGAATTGAGTTTTTTTCTATAATCAACTGCTGCCATTGAAAGCCAGACACTGAGTCTCTATAATTTAAAATACATACTTCTTCCTCCCTCTTGCCATGCTTCCTCTTCTCCTTCTTCAGCCTTTTCCATCGTCTTTCCTCTTTCAATTTTTGTTAGTATACTAAGCCTATATGATTTTACAACATGATGAATGATCTTATTGCTAATGCAATATGCACATCTTGTACAATGGGATATGAGTATAATAGGCTATATGTTTAAAAAAAAAGAAGATTTTACTATGAATGGTATCAGGGACTGCTTGAATGATGTACCAACTGCTTATGAATAAAACGAATTTTGGTATCATTACACGGGTTATGAAACACTCCCGTGATGACACATGTTCAGAAAAGCGTTCATACATGTGCTGTTTTATTACGGTTACATATTATGTTAATTTTCTTAATCAATTAATGTTTGCTTTAAAAATAATAAAAATCAAACACCAAACATAAACTACTTCTGTGTGAGAAACTATGTACTTAGTTGTCATTAATTGATTGTTTTGAATTAAGCCTTCTATCATAACAAAATCATATGTGTAATATTTTTTGCAAAACATCAGGCAAATTTTCCTACTATCAATGTTTTAGTTATATTTGTTTGTAGTGATGTGGGCCAGGTAAATACCCAGTGGGTGGGTAAATATAAAATGGGTATCTACCCGGGTATTTACCCGAGGCCAGGGTAAATACCCAAAATGAGGGTATTATGATAAATAATGATTTAAATAGTGTTTTAAGTATTTCTAAGCATATTACACTCAGTAATAGCCTTATTTAGAGCTATTTAGAGAATATAGTAGTACCTTTTTGAGTAAAGCCCCCCCCCTCAATTCCCCAAAAATGTCATACAAAAATACCCAACAAATGGGTATTTATTATTATCAAGCATATGAGTAATAGCTAATATAATAGGTACGAGTACGAGTATTTTATTATTTCAAACATAATGCTGTATTTGAATTTAGGGCAATGGAAATCCTTCACCATTTTGAAAGAATAGTCATTTTTTTAATTAGGCCAGGTATTAATTTATAATTTAGGTCTAATCGTCCAAGTATTAATGTACCCTAAACAAACTAGACAAGCGGATGAAACGAGCAATAAGTAAAGTCCACCTAGCTGCAGATATCTTAAGTCCTTCAAGCCAAGGTTGCCATCTTGACGCAGAAGAATTACTTGACGCCATCAGTTTCATATGTGAAGTAGGGAACAACATGGGCTTGAAGATCATTGACATTCAAAAAGACTTTGCTGATTACCGAGATAGAGAAGGAATTTGGCGTCGCCAATTTATTTGGGAAGGAATAATATCCAAGGAAGATGAAAATGAAGTGCAGCCTTTATTGTGGTGGAGGCAGCTGAGAGGAACATGTTTACTAGCTGACGTGGCAATTCGTATTCTTGGGGCACCTGTCACTTCAGCCGCAACTGAGAGGACATTCAGCACCTTTTCATGGATACACAATAAAAGAAGAAATTGATTAACGACAGAGAGAGCGGCGAAAATTACATACCTCTCCCATAATTGGAGATTGCTGAAAAAAGAAAAATGAATAGACCAACTGCATCCAGCAATAATAGACCAGAGTTTGAAAATGAAGGCGAAAAAGATTCTCAACCTTTGGAAATTGCTTCAAGCGAGGAATCATCTGAGTCTGAAGAAGAAGTCCCTAGTTTAAATTCTGATTCTGACTGAACCACATGTAGCCTACAACTGCCTACTTTTCTGTATTAAAATGAATTTGTAGCGTTCAAATTGGCATACTTTTTTACCCTTGCTTGATACAAAATTCTTAAATTGTAGAGTAATGGCCTAGATTCTGCATCTGTTTTGGGTTTTATCCTTGTTAACTAATATTAATGATAATTACTATTATTAAGGAAAAATATCATTCAATCATTATAGAACATTTACACTATATATATTTACTTGAAATAGGTTTGCAATTACCTCATAGCCTCTTGGCTTACTAAAATTATTCTTATTTGCTCATTAATAGACCCATTAGTTTAATTGGATGATAATATTAATTATATTAAGGGGGCGCTTACCCTGCCGCCATATTGAATCTGATTCCCATAAGAGCAATGCTATAGAATAAGTCATTTTTTCCCGTTAATTCGTGGAATAAATTTAAAATTTTGGTTTCATTTTGAAGTACTATCATATGCGGATGTTGATTGCCGAATACATTTTCAAAACCCGTGTTATTGTTTTCATAAACGTATGATATAAATAGTAAAAAATAGTAAACTTTATTAATTTTTTACTCAGTTGAAAAAAGAGATATTGCAAAAAACTTTAGCAATCAACACTCACAATCTATTTTACTTTAAGAAAAAAAATACAGCTTTCGTTTTTTGCCAAAAACAACACAAAAATATGCTTAATAGTGAAGGTATGTTTTGGTTATTTAACATTGAAATTGGTACCCAACTTCGCCGTTTTGAATGTAGAGAGCCGAGCCTTAAGGCATAATATCATTCAATAACTATAGAATGTTCATAATACATACGTTTACTTGAAATAAGTTTGCAATTAATCTCGTAGCGGTCATATCGTTGAAAGTTATCATAAGTAACCCACAGTTTTAAATACCCGGGTATTTTACATCACTATTTGTTTGCCTAAGCAATAATGCAGAAAGCTAACAAAAATATAAAAATATTGTAATTACATCATTAAAC
Organism: Philaenus spumarius; assembly: GCA_018207615.1. Classification (NCBI taxonomy): domain Eukaryota; kingdom Metazoa; phylum Arthropoda; class Insecta; order Hemiptera; family Aphrophoridae; genus Philaenus; species Philaenus spumarius. Next base: position 1,683,526 of record JAGFPH010000014.1, on the reverse strand, counting down.
TAGTTAATTTATTTGAACTTAGTTTAGCCGATAGAAATGGTTCCCACAAGGAAATCTTGCCAGGAAGCACAATCTGCAATGGCAAAGTTTACTGCACAATAGATTCATTTAAATATGTTCAAAATATAAATTGTTTTGAACACATTTTACTTAAGTAAGGTGTCCACCAAACCATTAAAAAAAATTCATGAGTAATTCCAGGTTTTCCAGGTTAATTTCCAAAATTTCCAGGTCCAAACTAACAATCATAAAATACGAAATTTAATAGTTGTATAGGTTCATGTTCATATGAAAAAAAAAGAAGTTTACAATATTTGTCAGTGTTATTAAAAGAATAATACATTTTCTTACTTTAAGGATTGAAAAAATCTCAAATGCATATTATTGATTCTCACAATGTCAATCTCAGATCAGTTTGTTTTAACAATTGAGTTGGCAAAAACAACTATAGTTTAACAACTGAATAAGTTGAAATGCTAACTGCTTTCAAAAATCTTATGTTAACTGCAATAACAATAATCATATTTCACAACCTACAGTTAATGCCTTGTAGATGAATAACTTACGTTTGGAAGACTAAACCCAAAGTGTAAATTAACCAAGTAAGAAATTTATTTAAATTGTCATTGTCTATGATTAAATATTGTAACTGTTATGAACAAAACCGAAAATTTACAGATAAAGAAGAACCCAAATAATTTTCACAACAATTAAAGAGAACACAAATAACAATTAAAACATAGGACAGTAGAAAATAAAAACAAAATGACAAGGAAGAAAACTTTAATGTATATTAATTCTGTAACAATGTAATATCTTAATCGGGGCATATGGTTATAACCTTTTAAGAGACATTAAACAAAAGTACACAATTTCTCTAAAACGAAGAATAACTTAAATATCCATTGCTTATGAAACAATTACATACACTATTATCTTCTTCATGTCAAAAGAAAACAACTTTTATTACATAAAACAAAATGTATTATCTCAAGTATATTGTCTCTTCAAATTATTTCAGGTATTTTAAAATCGTTATCCAGACGAGCTGACTCTTTTTTAACTGTAAAAATCGGTTTTCCCTATCCAAAAACATATAAAACGATATCCCACACTGTGTTTCAACTCTTGAACTGTCAAAATCGGTTTTCTCGTACTCAAAAACATATGAAACGAATTTCAAAAATTCTTATACTGAATTTAAAAAATTTTGACCCAAAAACGGAACCCCGACGTGCTACGACTATTCAACTGTAAAATCTTCTGGACTGCTGTCTGGAAATTCTTCCACTGGACCTTTTTATCAAGGCTGCAGCGAGGAAGAGTGGTTATCGCCTTCAATGTGAGGAACTCTGGATACATGGCCCAAGGATCTTGGGACACTCCAGAATAACAACATTGGTCGATAGAGATCGGACACTGGACATGATCTCTGACCACATACAGATCAAGTACTCCTCGCAAAACCTTTCCGAGTGGTAATAACGGATTGCGAAGAATGGTCTGAAGGAAGGAGACCCCTTCCTGAGTGTGAGCTACAATAGTACACGGACGACTCAAAAACAAAGGGGAGTTCAGGTGCAGGAATCTGTGGTGGAAACCCAAGGCAGGAATGTGTGCTGCCGATGGGGGAAAACCCATCAGTATTCCAAACAGAAATTACAGCTCTACTGGAATGTGCCAGAGAGAATCTTAGACTCGGTCATATGAACAGAGAAATTTGCATTTATACAGATAGCCAGGCAGCTTTGAAAGCCCTGAACTCAAAAACTAGTCTGGGAATGAGTCAATATCAGGACATGTTGGAATAGAAGGAAATGAATGTGCAGACAAGCTGGCAAACAAGGTATCAGCTTCTGAATTCACAGGACCTCAACCTTTCTGTGGCATACCCAAGACGGCAGCTACGCAGGTGGTTGCCGACTGGGCAAGACTGGAACATGGAAGGAGGTGGAGGAGCATCCCTGGATTGAGGATGAGCAAACTTTCACTTCTTGGTCCATCAAGACAAATTGCATCCGACATTCTGTCATTAAGTAGGTGCAAGTTAAAGGAGGAGGTCACTCTAATCACAGGACATGGCCACCTTAGGAAACACATGAAGAACATGGGAATTTTTACTGGGAATCCTAAGTGCAGGAAATGTGGCCTGCAGGATTAAACCGCAAAACACCTAATTTATGAGTGTGAGAGGCTGGCACAGATTAGTGATGAAACCTTTGTTAAATTGAACAAAGAACAAACCATACCTCAAGATAACCTTGTTAAAAGGATTCTTAAGTTCATTGGGCTTATGGATCTTGACAAGGGTAACTGAGGGATCAACAGCCTAATGTGGGAGCGCAATAAGCCCTAGAGGCTGACATGCATAAAGTTCTGGACCGCCCACAGAAGAAGAACTGTGAAATCAGATTTCCCTTAACCAAAAACATATAAAACGATAACCCACACTGTATTTTAAAAATTTTTACCAAAAAACATGACCCCGATTACAACTTACGCTAGAAAGTTCAAAAGCTTTTCAACTCTCCGCAGTAAAATTACGAAGATTTTGGCACCACTAGAAGTTTTCTATGACGTCTGTGAGTGCATATATCGTGTTAACAGACAGACAGACACATAAAAATTATCGCATGATTTCAATAATTCGGCATTTTAATGCGAGCCGAAGTAATTCTAATAAAACAACTAAAATTTAGTTTTACATACAGTAAGTGTATTTCGAATCAACTAATAATAATATTTAACTGTGCATCTAATAATCAGACATCGGAAGTAACTTTTAAGTACTTAACGTTTATTAAAACCGCCACACCAAATAACTACCGATTCCTACAATTGGCGACACAAGCGACCGGAGTGACATCAGTGACACGCTTGTATCGCAAGCATTAGGTAGGTTATTGTGTCCTACGTGGACTGGCGATGCGGGCGACACCGTCGGTCATATCCTTGAGCTGACCACTTTCACCATGTTCTCTAAAGTGAAAAGACGTACAAGTTTGTAAGTTGATGCTTTAGGACAGTTCTGTGTTGACGTATGCGTTTTTAAAACAGAAGACGATTATTGGACGATGTGAAAGAAATGTTATTTATAAATAAAGGCCAGTATATGGCGAGTTTCGTCACCTTAACAGAAGATTGTGGCAGTATCTGGAATTATTTCGTAATTACATGAGAATGACAATAATAATGAATTACACGAGAAATCAGACATAATGGTCACAAGAACTCACACAGACATGAACTGCACTGCAATGCTTGCTTTAAATCTCAGATCGCTGGTGCCGTCTGAATCATTGGCGCGTACTACATGCGCTACACAAGCTACCGCAGCGACAAAAGGATTTGAAATTTCAAAATTCGGTCGCATCTGCAGCTCCCATCGCGTCGCTATGGTCATCGAAGTAGAACGATCCATTGCATTTACATTTGTTATTTAATTCAAAAATCACTCGGCCACTCGTGTCGCATTGGTCTTGTCGCCCACATAGGAATCGGTGTTATCACATGCTAAAGTTGTTATCGTGTACGTATCGGTCTCATCGCGGTAAAAACACCAGTTTCAGAATAACAGTAGGGTTGGTGATAGTTTAATAGCACCATCGATAGTATCGATAGCCATCACTATCGGAAAGTCTATCGATAGACATTGAACTTCAAACAGGTCAACATCATCAGTGAAATTCTCCGTTCCTTTGTATTCCATCACCAATTTCATATGACGTTATGTAACGTCATACAATAATCGGCCGAGCTGGCGCGTGGTCAGCGATGTCAGGGCCGGCCGGAGACTTCGTTGTGTGTTGACAATATTTTGATATTTCCAGGTTTATAAAAAAAATCACGAATAATTCATGGATTTTTTGTCGGTAGTAAAAATTCACGCACAATTCCCGGTGTTTCAGATTGGTGGACACCCTGTTAAGCCACTACCACTCTTCTAAAGAATTTTACATGCATTTTAATTTTTTTGGTTTCAAGCCTCTGGATTATTTATTCTACATATATCTATTCGTATTTATCTTAATTGGTCTGATTAAAATACCAGCTACTGTAATGTTGCTCAGCTAAGGCCGTAATAAACAAGATCCTGACATTCTACCAAATGACAAATTGAATTTTGCCTCCAATACAATATACAACACGCTTAACTCCCTGAGCAACATAAATAATTCAGTCAATTGAATGAGAACAAGAGAGTAGGATGTATACGGACCCAAAACCTATATTTATTATGACTCATGTAGTGAACTTGGTGACTTTTATATTTTTTAAATGTGTATTGTGATTAACCCTCTAACTGTCAGACCACTCAAATTGAGTGGTCTCTACGCCCTGCCGTAGTGAATTGTGTAGCCTGTGACAACTCAAATTGACTTGAATATTTCACCCACTAAAAATCATCCAATCGCAAAAAATCAAAAACCGTTGGAAAGGAAATGATCTAAACTTTAATTTTTGCATTTACAAGTTTTTTCTAAAACGAATATTTACATACGTAATCATCGTTGCAGTTTTTGAGTTTTCTAAAAGCCAATGTCTCGCGAATTTTAATGCGCCGAAACTACCTTTAATTCCTGTTTCTATGTCTCTCCCTACAGCCCGCCCGTTATTTTTTTTGAGTAATATCTGTATACTGAAGGGTTCATCACACTTTTACCTATCTGAAACTGTCATCCAATCAAAAATCGGACAAATAGTTCTAAAGTTGTGGGGTGTTTTGTAGTCCCTTGCAATTGACCAGATTTCAACCAATAAAACAGCACATTTTGCGTTAGAGATATCTCTTATAATTCGAATTATTTCAATAGACTTTTTTATATCTATTTATAGACCAAAGTTCAATCTTTCGTTTGGTGTAGAGCAAACTATATTTGACTGGTTAGATGTTATTCAAACAGCAGTTGTAAGTTCATATTTGCACAGAATTCATACTACCGCTTGAGTTTGCAAAACAAGGCTGTTTCCATTGTCTTCAACGGTCATATTTTGAATTTATTTTGTCCGCACGAGGTTTCATTTGTTTCATCTCACTTTTGTAATTCAATTGATTCTAAGTAAAACACTTTTATGATAAGGTAATATACAAGTATACAGTTCAATTCTTTGATTTATTCTCTACACTTTGTTATAATAATATTTTGTTTTTGGGCAAAGCATATATTAGTAAATTACCTTTCAAACTAGGCAGTTTTGTTAGCAATCGTGTATTTGGAACATAAAAACTGGTGTTTTCAAAATAAGAAATTTGAAATAGATAAATGTTTTTATACAGTTCTATTTAGAACTAAATTACGAAACTTTTTTACATTTACGAAAAAATTACAAAAAATGTTTACTACTTGTTATGTAGGCTTAAAGTTTAACTTTTTCCTTTCGTTACTAAACATTGTTTGCTTCTTGAGCTAATAACTTTTACAATTTTACATCAATAAATTTTTTAATTACATATATGGATTTTTTTAACCTTTCTCTACAACAAAGTTAGAGAACACTTTTGGATTGGTATACAATTACTATATTTGGTGAATTTTTTAAAATATGCTTGCACACGCACCGAAATGACTTGGCGTTGCAAAACATTAACATTGACAGTTGTAGGGTTAAATGTTCGTGTATTTATTGTGTGAAGTTATTTATATGTTCATGACAAAGGCGAAGCCTGATGATGTTTCTGGGCAGATGAAATGGCCGTAGCTAAGCAACATTCTAGAAAGGATTATTTTAAACATACTAATTAAGGTAAATACAAATAGGTATATGCTTTTTAACTTTAAAACCCCAAATCTTTTAACAAAATTAAGAATGGGGTTAAAAAACCTTTTACAATTTTACTTTCAATGTACTTTTTAGTTCTCTCCTACATTTTTTTAAGTACTAAAACCACTTTGTTCACTACACAAATATGTAAAGAATCATGTAAAGTCAAGCAGTAGTGAATGATGTAATGTTAGTAAATAAATCACCCCATGCCTCAATGGAAATTGCTGTTGAGCTAGATCAGCACTCCAAAAAATCTAATTAGAAATAAAAACCTCTAGTAAAAAATATTGTAAGCCTCAGGGATGTAAGAATCAAAATTGTAATCCGCAGGGATGTAAGGATTACTATTGTAAGCATCAGGGATGTAAGAATCAATATTGTAATCCTCGGGGATGTAAGGATCAATATTGTAATTCTCAGAGATATAAGAATCAATATTGTAATCCTCAGTGATGTAAGAATCAATATTGTTATCCTCAGGAATGTAAGCGTCAATATTGTAGCCTCAGGGATGTAAGAATCAATACTGTAAGCATCAGGGATGTAATAGTCAATATAGTAAGCCTCAGGTATGTAAGAATCAATATTGTAAGCATCAGATATGTAAGGATCAATATTGTCATCATCAGAAATGTAAGAATCAAATTGTAAGCCTCATGGATGTAAGGATCATAAAGTGTCAAGGGAATCAGTAGGAAAAAGTAATGGAATTTAAACACAGATTGTTGAATTAAAATTATTTATAAATCCAGAAATTGATTGAAGAATATTGGTTATACTTTGCATATTGAAAATAAGTTATATTGAAACTAGTTGTGATTTATAGAACTGAGGCCTGGACTACAACAAAAATATAAAATATAAATAATAATAAGATAGGATTCTGTACACGGCAAAAAATATTTTGAGAAGAATATATGGACCTGACTACTACAATTGGTGTGTTAAAAATACAGTAGAACCTCGATTATCTGAGGTAATTGGGACCGAGACTTCGGATAATACTCAGATAATACGGTAGGCCGTTAGAAAACCATTGAGGTGCGAGATCCCACGTCATTTACGTCGTTATAGGTTGATTTAGAGCCATACTTTCTTCAAAATCTATTTTATTTGACTTTAAATAATATAGTTTTAAATAAACAAAGAAGGTTTGATAATGTACTCAAATGATAAAAATTGGATACTGTAAGCTACTGTAATAAAAACCACAAAAATAATGCCTCTGAAGTTTTTTCATGCTCGCTTTTTCCATTGATTGTCTAGCCTCTTCTTTATTTGAATACCGATGAGATACCCACTTTTCAATTACCGATCTATTTCGTCTTCAATCCCCGACAGTCACTTCCCCAACACCTAAATCATTTGCCACTTTTCTTATTGAATCGTTTAATCTAATCGTTTAATTGTTTCCCATTTTTTATTTAAACAGTGCCTTCGCTTTCCACTCAAAATACACTCTCATTCATAAAGTTTAACACCAACATCGACTAAAAACAAAAGAACAAAATACAGTAGTAGGGGAAAGAAACAATTCATGGTAAAGGATGGCGAGTCCTAAATACGATGCCGCGAGAAGGGGAGTGTAACAGGCCCAAGACCCCGTTTCTTTCTGTTCATTCTAACACAAAAGTTTTTTTAAAATTTGCCTCGGGTACTTCGGAAACTTGGAAAACCGAGGTTTTACTGTAACTGTAAATTAAAATCATTGTTGAAAAACAAAGAACGGACCAAAGTAAAAAAAAAGAAGATTCCAATGACTCAGGCATGTGGAATGGGTAAAAGAAAAACACACCAATGAACAAGTACGGGAACATCCAAGGAAACTATGATTGAACTAAGTGAGGCTGACTTGAGAAGAGTGATGAGTGAGAGGTTGAGGAACACAGTTAGAGGCAGAAAATAATGAGCCAATAGCGTCCAGGAGGCTCAAGATCTGTACCACCTACATGTAACATTCAATCTCTAAGCATGTTAAAATAAAGAAGTTACAAGGCGGTATGCACAATGATGTACTGACATGATAAAACTATAAGGATTTACTCATACTATGGGATTATAACAAATAAACTAAAAACCTTTTTATTTGAAACTAGTAGTAATAACTGACTACTAAACAGAGTAGTAATAACTGACGTTACATTACTTAGTATTTTATATGCCATATACAGTATGAGATAACTCATCAATGACATGTTCGCAACTATTACAGCAGTCTTCTTAAATATTATAGTCTCAATATCTAAACTTGCTTAAAATCTTTCAGATAAAAATTTTTTGAGGT
>JAGFPH010000014.1:1657112-1670476 GCA_018207615.1 Philaenus spumarius | reverse complement strand
AATGTTTTTACTTAACTCTTTCACTGCTGTATTGGGTAACAGTTGCAACACCGTGTGCTGAATTAGGACACGTCGGCAGCAGGACAACACAGTATTTTCCATTGGGAAAGTATAGTTGATCAAAAACTGAAATGAAACTAATGGGCTGTTAAATATCACTCTTTTCTTATTTATTGGACATTATTTAACAATTTAAATAAGGTTTTCAGCAAAAAGATTGCTTAAAATAAATACTACCAAAATTTGTTCAGTTGACCAACATTACTTCAAGCTTAATTAATTTTGTATTCGTGGAAAATTAGATACCTAGTTATTGCTAAAGACAATTTAATTCCATCATTGGCATTTGTGTCAATAGGCATTTTCAAAGCCTAGATGAAACTGGATTTGTATGAGGAACAATTTCAATTTATTAATTTATTTAATGTAAATATCTATTTACCTCAAAATCGATTTTAGACCTATTTGTAAGATCACATAAAAATTCAAAATAATCTAATATTTCAGATATATTGTTTATACAACACAATGTGTCTTTGAAACCAGCACTTGTTTCACTAAAATTATGAACTTTCGGATGAAATACACTGTTTGTCCATTGAAACATTTGTTGTGTTTCTTCCATACAGGCCCCACACACATGGGCGGAGTTATCGACACTCAGGACGTCTAGAATTTGCCTATTACGGTTTTCAGAATTAAAAAGAGAATGGTTCATCACTACTTCTAATTTCACTTATTAAATCATTATCATCATCTTCACTTTCCAAAGTACTTACTAACTCATTTAACACTGTAATATTGCTTTCAGTAAGTCCAACTTAAGACAACGCCATTGTGTAAACTAAAGCTAGCAAACAACCCTATTCTCCATAGAGTAATACTCGTACTGGCTTTTAGTGACATATGAAGATTAAAATACAGTAGTTCATATATTGTCTAGTAGAGAGCAGCATTTATCAGTGCAAAATCATACAAGCTATGCATTTTAAAACAAGTGTAGCACATGAAGTTGAAAAGAGACAACGCTTATATACTAGCGCACATATTATAGGGCATAGCACTACAATATAGCAGTGAAAGAGTTAAGTGGGGTGTGTATAATTAGACTAAGTTAAAAAATATAATTAAACAATAAAATTACTTAACTTTTAAACTAGGATCTTACTTTTGAGAACTTATCTTAGTAATGTATGGACGAGAATTAGTTAGTTGACTATTTTGCATTGAATTTCCACTGTTTTCAAGTCTATTATATCGGAAGGAATTCTTCTTTAATGCAAATACACTTCGGTTTAATTTATATTTTGATTTAACTAGACGTGCCATTTGTACCGAAGGCAGTAGTTTATGCGAGGGCACTGGTGTTGATCTCATAACAGGTAACTTCCTACGCACCAATTTTGTTGGAGATAGCATTAAGATCGATGAATTACTCCTAACCAGTTTCCTAGATCCTTTGCATATTCTTTCCTCAGGTTTTTGTTGTAAAGATTTCTTAATTACTTGCCGATTTTTCACTATACTTTGTTTGTTGTCTTTAATTCGATTTATATGGTATTTTGATTTTTTTAATTCAATTTTTCCTTTTGACACAACTTTGTATTTAAACCTAGACTGAATTCCTTTATTAGGATTTATCAATTTTGTCTTTTGTTGGTGCATATTAATGTTCACTAAATTGTTTATACTCCAAACAAAACTACATTTCCTGAGCTTAGATATTTCATTAGAATTAATGTACTGTGTATGATTTCTTGAAATCGCTCGTTTAACTGGGCGATACCTGAACTGCGTAGCAATTTCCAATTTCCTTAACTTATTTAAATTCTCAGGCGCGTATCGTTTATTAGGTTTTAAAGACCCAACTTGAACTATTGATTTGTTTTTCCGAACCAATTTGGTTTTACTCACAGAAACAAGACAAGTACTACTGGAAGATCGTTTTCTTTGTCTAATAATATTAGATTTAATTTGTTGCATCGTTCTTTTCGATGAATCTGGTAACTTTAGAATACAATCTTGTGTAGTTTTCATGTTCATGGCAGATATTGAGTTTCTCAGCTGATTTTCCTTTAATTGTTTCGCAAGTAAACTTCGATTTACATATATATTTCTTGCAGAATTTAAGATCTTCATATTGGTTTTGGTCGATTCAGATTTAATCAAACAATCTGATATAATTGATGGTCCACCTGAAGTTTTATTAATTTTTGCCAAATTAGATTTCCATTTTTCTTTATTAACATAAATTTTTCTTGGGCCAGGCGATTCGTTATCTATTTGAGAAGAAGTGTATTTCTTTGGCACTAAATTATTTTCTGCCTTAGTCGATACATTGATACACATTACTTTTTCCTTTGGCTGAGATGGCGACGAATTTATTATAATTTTAGATAGATTTAGATCATTTTTTAATTGCTTATTTTTTTTCAACTGTTGTAGTTTAGGTACTGCTTTATCACTAAATTCTTGATTTAAAAATGGTTTTGAAATAGAATCATGATCTTTTTGAGGAGTTTGAAGTACTGCAGAAAGAGGTAAATTCGTGCGGGATTTAAAAAAGGATTCTGTAGACGTAGTTCCTGTCCCAAGCATAACAATTCTCTGTGGAGCCTGAGTCTGCTTTGCTTCTTCTTTCAAATTTTTGTTTTGCTTAAAACTGTCTTGTTTACATTGATTATCTTTATGTGAAAGTATTCCTTTAAAATGTGGATTTATATAACACGACATAGCTTTTGTAGTACAGCTTTTATTAATTAAAGTCTGTTTATTTAACTTATTTTCAAGTTTGAAACACTCAAAAGACATTGACTTTTCCAAAGATTTATCTAATTTTTTCCCAACAGATTGCTTAAAATTTAGATTCGAGTTTACAGAATTGACAGAGTTATTTAATCCAACACAGGATTGAGAGGTTTTAGACGATGACAAAGCGTTAAATGGTTTCTCAGACATTCCCCTCCCAACCATATGTTTAAAATTTGGGTTAATAAAAACAGTACGGGTAGAAGTATTTTTATTCACAACAGTGTTCTGTGGAACAACAATCCTACGAGAAGTCAGTGGCTTGTTCACTCCCGACATTTTTAATCTTGCTGGGTTTATAAAAATAACTTTTGATTCACTAACTGCAGTTTTGCACAAACTTGGAGATGTAAATTTAGTCATTTGGGTAGTATTTGAATCATTTTTAGTTTGAATCATACAATTCATCTTTTTATCCTTTGGAACATGAAACTGCTGTACAGGAAGTACTGGATGGCCACGTTCTTTTGCTACCTTAGTGCTAGTATTAGTAGATGGTGTTTTTTCTGGCACTTTTTTATGCTTGTCTATAAGGCCTGTAACAAAACGAACATTTATAAAATCTCTTCAATTTAAATTTTTTAATTATACTACTGAATAATATTTATATCCATATAATATGAAACAATATTAGTTAACAACTATTCAAATTTTCTAGATCTGTTCAGCTCGCCCACATCTGGCTTGAACACTATTTATTTATAATCTGATGTTTCAATTTTTACATTTGTACATTTCTAGGCTTAAGCCACATTACCTTAAGATTAGTTGTTTAGTTGAGGACCGCAGTTAAGAAGTAACAAAAATTTTAAGTTATTTGCAACGAATGGACAATTCGTTTGTTTAGTAGTAGGAGGCAAGTTATCAATTATTGTGTTAGTTTAATTAACTGGAATAGAATATTTTCTATTTTTATTTATGAAAGATACCACATTAAAGACTTTCCTAGCAATTTGTTAAACATTTCTTCCAACATTCTTAAGAAATTATTCTTGGTGGTCTTTTTCACCCTAGAACTGTTCATACTAATTTTTTGCAATGTTAAGCCATTTCGGTGCATGTGCAAGCATATTTTCAAAAATTCGCCAAATATAGTAATTATAAACCAATCCAAAAGTGTTCCGTAGTTTTTTTTGTAGAGAAAGGTTCAAAGAATTCATGTCCCAGTAAAAATTGATAGATTTTAAATTTACATTTATTTAGATTTTAAGTTATTAGCATGGATTCTACCATGTGAAAAGCCGCTTCAACTGCTTCGAGAGCGTGAGAAAATCGAGTTTTGAATTTCCCACTCGTCAGTGTTCCTCAGCACTGTACGTACAAAACAGTTAGAGTAAATATGGTTTGCTTTACACCAAACGAAAGATTAAACTTTGGTCTATACAAATATTTTGAATTGTAAGAAATATCTTGAATGCAAAATGTGCTGTTTTATTGGTAGACAGTTTTAGAAAATTCAAATCTTGCCGAATCCAAAGGTATCTTTCACTATCTTCATATTATTGTAAAAATATTTTTCTGTCAAGTGATATTGAGCTCTAGAGAAGTGAAAAAGTTGAGTAATTTCTTTGTGTTTTCACGTGCAGCAATAGCTTTACAGAAAACTAAAATTTTAAAACGATGATTACATATGAAAATATATATGTGTTAGAAAAATTTGTAAATACAAAAATTAAAGTTTAAATCATTTCCTTTCCAACAGTTTTTGTTTTATTTCGATTAGATGGTTTTTAATGAGTGAAATATTCAATATAATGTAGAGTTGTCAATTGAGCAATCAAACACTGCTAGGGTTAATTAAGACAATTAATTAAAGACAAGAGTACTTGCACCTAAATAACTATTATTTGCTTCAAAATGAAGTACAAATTACATCAGAAGGCATCGTTTACAATTAATTTATATAGTTATTGACCAACCATCATCTGAAGTGAATCGAAGAGGTTACCGGTACTAAATTGTAGCCTATATCAGCTCGAATGGAGTATAAAACCAATTTTTTATGGCGATGGTTTAGTTAATAGCTATTACTATTATCCACATTAAATAAACCTCAAGACATCTGTATACTGACAGAATTTATATATAGTGCCAACAAAAAGTGCATTTGATTAAGCAGGAAGCAAGTTTTAACTTAACGGTTGCAGTTATCGGACTGTCCCTTTCCAAGTATTCAAATAATAAATATAAAAAAGTATACTGTAACAGACAAAATTGGTTGACCAGGCCTTCCATAAGCAAAAAGTAAAACAAAATAAAATTTGTGTACTAAGTCTAATAACTTACGTGTTAAGTACGTTATTTCTTTTAATAAATCTGTTTCTTCCATTTTATAGGTTAGATTATCACAAGTCCTAAAATACACAAAATATATTATAAAGAGAGCCTATACAGTTCAAAAGAACGATTCTCCTTAAAAATTAAATAGGTTTATTTGGGAAGGTAATTTGGATATATTGATTACATGTTATTTCTTTTGACTAACTCTGCATGGATCAAGCAAATGTTTACACCAAGTATCCATACACAGGTTTCAATTATATATTTGATTTGATTTATTTATCAATCTAGAGAGACGTCATGTTACAATGTATTGATCTTGTCAAGTAATAACATAAAAGCACTAATTACTAAAATACATCACTACAGCACAACAATAGCATAAAACAAACATCAGGGCAATATTTAAGAATACTAAAAAACAATGTTCCTGACATCAGCCTGAAAAAAACTCACTTAAGGGTCGGCTCTAGCTGTCGGCCATGTTGGCTGATACTCCATAAGACCAATGTTAAATTAAAATCCAAATTTTTCCTTTACTTTTGATCGGAAAATTATAAACGATATGTCATTTTAAAGCTATGGTCAGTATGCATGCAAATGGCTTTTTAAAAAATAAGAAAAATATTTTGTTTAATATTTATTAACAATTTAAAAAATTGATTTTTATTATTTTTTTATGTTGTCACTATTAATTATAGCGAAAAACTACCAAGCCATTCTCGATTGAAGAATTTCGTGCCCAAGATTTTGGTATTTTTTTAAAAACGCTAATTGAACAATTGCGGGTTTTAAATGGATTTAGGCTGAGCAATGTCCGTGTAACCTACCGCCGCTATAGGGTGATTTTAAATATTTTTTACGTTGTACCTATTAATTATAGCGAAAAATTACCAAGCCATTCGGATGAAGAATTTTGTCCCCAAGAGTTTGGTATTTTAAAAAAAACGCTATTTGAATAATTGTGGGTTTTAAATGGATTTAGGATGAGCAATGTCCTCGTAACCTACCGCCGCTATAGGGAGTCGCAGGTTGCTTTCTGTCTTACTAGAGCCGACCCTTAAACTATAAAAAGGATTATTACGAATCCAGGCATACATAATTTTTTTAAATCTCTTAATGTCTACAGAAAAAGCTCCAACAGGGAGCATATTGAACATGGACATACCAATATATTGATAGGATGTCTGGGTTATACTTAGTCTAGCAAAGGGCTTATGTATAAGCATGCCTTTTCTAGTATTGTAGGTACCCTATGCACATTATGGTTCATCACCAATCTACCAAGTTTCGATTTAGTAAACATCAAACATTCAAAAACAAATTGACTTATGACAGTTGGTACCTGCCTCTGCTTATATAAAGACCTACAATGCTCATTACATGAACTAAATGTGATGTGTCTAATGTGACACTCTGTCGATTTTTGCTGAATTACCCCAAAATAGAAGACCAAACAATAGTACACTATGAAAATAGGAAAAATAAACAGTTCTTAGATAGCTTTTAGGTAAACAGTTTCTTAAAAATGTCTAATCAGGTACAAAGCTTTAGACAATCTTTTACAGAGTCAATGTGCTGCCCCCAAGTCAACTTTACATCTAAATGCATGCCAAGCAGTTTAACAGGTTTATCATTAGCCTCGCACATAGCCCTGTTAAGGGTAAACACAATTTCGTGTGTCTTGTCTACATTTAATAAAAATTTGTTGGCACTGTACCAAACATTGGCTTCATGCAAGACTGTACCAGTGTATTTGTTCAAAGATTTTAGAAATTGGTCGGATTGAAAAAAGTCACATCATCTGCAAACAAGGCCACCCGGGAGCAGACATTTGCCTCCAGATCATTTATCATAACTAGAAACAGGAAGGGACCAAAAACCGAACCCTGAGGCACTCCAAATTTAATTTTATTACCAGAGGAAAATACACCATTAACAAAGACCTTTTGCCATCGATCAGAGAGGTAGGATTTTAAGAAATCATTCTCGGACCCAGCATTCCCATAATACTTCAATTTATTCAATAAAATGTCATGATCCACACAATCAAAGGCTTTGCTTAAATCACACATTACAGCAGTTGTGACTAACCCATTTTCAAAACCTTCTAAGATGTAAGAAATCAGTACATCCATTGCGCTTCTCACTGACATTTCAGGTCTAAATCCAAACTGACTTGCCGAAAAGAGATTATTTACTTCAAAGAAATCACTTAACTGCAATTTGAACACGGTTTCAAATTTTTTTTTGACAATATAGGCACAAGGGAAATGAAATCGGTCTATAGCTTTCCATCCTGCTTTTATCACCCTTCTTATAAATAGGCACCATTTTAGAAATCTTAAGTTCATAAGGAAATTTACCCTCCTGAACACAGGTGTTAAGACAAATAGCCAGTGACAGAGCAATACTGCAAATTACATCCTTAACCAAAAAATTTGAAATATCATATATATCTCTAGACTTAGAAGATTTTAACTTATTCCCTGCATTTAATATGTCACCATCATTAATCCTTTTCCAACTAAAACCAACATTAGTGACTGTCATTCTGGTTGATCGTCCTTCATTTCTAATCACTTGTCATGCTGCCTTATTCTTGTTTACTGATGCAGCAATATAATCCTCATTCCACCTTCTCTTGGATTCAACTAAAGCATATTTATAGTGTTTCTTAGCTTTAAGATAATTTGCCTTACTTATCTCACTATTAGTTGCTTTCATCAGGTCATAGAGAGCAAAGACTTGGTTCTTCAAGGCACTAAGATCAGGTGAATACCATCTATTTTTCAGCTTTCGCGGAGTCATATCATTCACAACTCTCACTGGAAAGTAGACATCCATCCAATAAACAAAAATGTGGTAAAATAAGCTAAACATAGATTCAGCATCTTTGTTATCAAGAACCTCTCTACAGTTTATATTAGATAAATACTGCCTAAATTCAAACATCTTAGACTCGGTAAAACTTCTGAAAGTAGTTTTGTTACCATTCCCGCGAGGACGGTATACATCCTTAAATAGGCTTAGGTTAGTACCGAGGAAAGAATGATCAGAAAAAGGAAAATCCAACACCTCAACATCAACTTCCAGTGGGCAGATATTAGTTATCACATTGTCAATACACGAGTTTCCTCGAGTAGGCTTGAAATTTGTGCAATAAAAACCAACTGACCTAAGTCACCACATACGACCACTCTATAGTTATGACCAGATACTTTAGATAACACACTTTCAATATTGTGAAGAAATAGGTTAATGTCACCATCCGGGGTTCTGTATAGGCACATGACAACCAGTCTAAGATCCTTGATCCTAATTGCACAGGCTTCAAAATGTTTCTCAATGCAAAAACGCCGTACATCAACAACTTTAAAAGATAAATCATTTGAAACAAAAACACCAACACCGCCATGTTTAATGATTTCCCTGCAATAAATGCTACAAACCTCAAAACCATCATCAGGTTTAAAGTAGATGTAGTCATCTTTAGTCAACCAATGTTCACAAACGCACAAAACCTTGACAGTCTCAGAATCATATCAAGTTCCAAAATTTTGTTTCTTAAACTTTGAGCATTACAATGTAGGAGACTAATGTTGTCACAGGACTGTCCGTCAATCGAGGTTAGATAAATCGATGTCTCAGGAGATTGAAATTTCTCAACTAATTTGCTTTTTATCATTTTGAATCAATTTTGCTTATAATCATTACTACTTGCGTTTCTGATTTGAAATCAAGGTAGACCTACGTTTACATTACAGACAAAAGAAATAAAAAAAAGTTCATACAAAATTTAGTTAAGCAGCAAATAAAATGTAATACTTTATTTTTAGGAAACAATTTATAATCATGGGGTAGGACAAAAGCATCAGGCCACCAGATTAAGTTTTGCTTTGCAAATTTTTAGTATACCACTATTGATGATCTTTTTAGAAAATGTAGGCTAAATATATTATGTTTTCATTACACTGCACCAAAAACAGCTGTTTTCTTTATCTATTTATAGACAATTAAGTCCTTCTTTCCTGTATACTACAGGCACAATATTACTGTGCATTACACGATAAATTTACCATGCTTCTTTTGATTATAAATAAGAATAAACATTGCAGTTTTATGTAAACAGCTGATTTCAACAATAACACATTTATTTATCACAGGTTAGTTTCAAAGCCTGAAATAAGAGTAAACTTAGTGGTTTATGGGAGGGGTGCCCCCAAGTTTAATGACTCAGCCCCCCCCTACAATATGTAATAATCCCCCTCCCCATGAAAGGTTATTCAAATAAAAACAAAATACCATTGAAATACGCTTTTATAATGTACAAATAGAATAAAATAAAGCTAAAAACAGAACAATTTGCTGGTACATTTTCTATTTGAAACTGAAAAATAATGAATTTATATTTCCAACCAGAAAAACACATGTATAAAAACAAATTATTATCTTGGAAATTGACTGATTACAATTTTCCAGTAGTTGTGATCAAGAAACAAAAAACTAGCGATACAAAAAATTTTTTGCATCCAGTCTTTCTGAAAAGGTGAGTAATAACTCCCTGTAGGGTATAAACCAGAGATAATGATTAAAGAAAATATTTAGTTAATGGTTAAGTACCACAAAGTATACTATTTACAATTTTTACATAGGCCTACAAAACTAGATAAACATTACCACTAACTTAGGTAACAATGGCAATACTAAACTGAACCAATGATTTTACAAAATATATTTTTTAAAGTGCATAAAATATATATTTTCTTTGACTAAATATCTGTGTAAAGGAACAAAATATCATCAAAGTGTCTTGACAGGAAGAAATCCCAAAAATACATTTGATGATGTTCTATAGCCCAGCCAATAGAGATTATTTCATGTTATTGAATTTAACAGCAAGCGACATCCACAGTGACTTTAAGGGTAGCACATAGAGGTATGTAAAATACAAAAACTATTGCAATGAGCTTTTGTGCACTTTTTATAAACACAAATAACTATCAGTTAGGACTTTTTTGGGTTTTCCGTTGATATATATAATGTTATGAATGGATCACGATACTTCCTATGGGATATTTGTAGAGAATTAAAAACCTACAAAATGTTTTTTTTATAAACCACAATCAGACCATTTTCCACCGAAAAAAGTAGGAAAAACGCTTAAAAATTATTATTTTTCAAAAATGTATATCTTTGTTAATCTACAATATTAAGAGCAGATCTTTAGGAAAATGATTGTTTATTATGTGTAGGCCTACTTCAAACAGGCGGAAGATGAAATTTGTCGCATTAATAATTTTTCTACAATTACTGTATAAACAAATTCAGACTCTAATAAGTCTTTCTCTGAAGCTAAAATCATTAGGTTTGAAAGCCATGCATCTCCCATTGCAGATCTGAGCCTGTTTTTTATGATTTTAATTCAGATCATGGCTCTTTCAGCTGAACGACTAGTTAAGTACAGCCAAATATAGCAAAGTTGTGTAAATAACTTTCAGATTATTGAAGCCCGAACAATTAACTAAACACCTATAATGTTTCAAGAAACCCTTTGTTACCCATACACTTTTGATCTGTGGAGTATCATTTTCTGTTTCCTTTTTAAAATCAACAACAACGTCCATGATAGTTTTTCCTTCATCCTGATTTCTGTTCTGTGTCGTTGCAATATAGAAAGTTAAATAGTGACTGCGCTTTTACTCTCTACTTACAAACTATACATTTTAATTTGATGTATTCTACTTCTATTTTTTATGTTTCCTCAACATTTTTTGAACCCCCCCTTCCAAATCTTAATTTCGCAGTCTGCGTCATGACCCCATCCCATGTGGGCACCCCTGTTTATGGATTTACTTCGGTAACCAATGAAAGATTACACATAGATGAAATCCAAGAAATCATTGAGCCTATTTCCACTAACAGAAAATGTTCTCCTGAGTAAAAGATTAAATATTCAAAACAACAATAATTGCACAATAAACATAAATTTCAAATAGTAAGATAGCCTAATTTGTTTTAAATAAAATTTAGGCTACATAAGCATTGAGTTAAAAAATTGTAAGAACTAAATTTAAGGTGTGATATTTTCTGAAATAAAAAGATATTATGATTAAAAGTAAACTTATATTACTTTTTTGGCGTAGTATAGTAAAAAGTATTGAACACATCTCGTACCGAAATTTTCCTGTGCTTGCATGGAAATCCTGTACTTGGGTCCGCTCACGAAGTATCATGTTCGCACAGAAAAACACTACTTACCAGGCTTGTAATGTAATATACCATGGTGTAAATTTACTTTATGACCCTCAGCTGATATGTTTACAGACAACAATTTTTTTAGGAAATAGTGGTGCCAACCTAACCTAAGAGCACATATTGCTATTCAGAGTTGAATGCAGGTTTAAACATACTACAACTAAAGACTATAAGTTATACCTTCAGGCTATTTTTTTTAAATGCTTGCATTTCTGTTGCAATAGAAAAAAACTTAATAGATGTTACTTACTTATAAATATATGTTTACAAAATGGAAATGTACTGTGACTTCAGGCTTTTTTTATTTTCATCCATTCAATGAATGTATTTGGGCCCTTCTTATACACATTGGATTGATTCAATAAAACAAATCATGAACATTGATGTAGCCTATATCGAATATTCGTGGTTTGTAGTTTGATGTAAAGTACGGTAAAGATTAAGGAAGCCTAATTTATGTATTTCAGAATTTTATAAAGTGGAAATAGTGTGTGTTCCTGTTTTGTTTTATATATATAATATATTTTATTAAGTGATGTTAAGTTGTAGAAATAGCAGAGTCGGGCAATTGTTTAGTCTTACTTTGTCAAAAGCAAATCTTTCCGTATTGACATAAATATGTTCCGTATTTATATATTCTAACAAAAAATTTAACATGAGTATTCAACAAAGAATTAACATTGAGTATTCTAACAAAGAATTAAAATGAATAAAGGCCTGGAAAATAAACTCACCTTAAAAAAAATGGAAAAAAAGTAGCCTGAAGTTCTAACTTATAGTTTCCAGTCCCAGTATGTTTCAAGCAAACCAAGTAGGCCTACACAATATAGGCCTAGCTGTTATCGCAAATGGACTGAAATCATCAAATAAACATGTTTGAAGAGCCGGAACCACAGTAAAAAAAGGTAAGATAAGTGGGTCAACGAGCAGGTTTGTTAAAAGTGCATGTCAGAGGTGGGCGGTTGTAATCAGTTGTCATCGCGTCGTGCAGCACTACCAATCCATTTTTGTGTGATAACTGTAGTAGGCCTAGTCTAACGTTGACACAGTTTATTATCCTCACCGAAAATTAACATACATTGCAAAATTTCGTTTTGCGACAGTTGAAAAAGTGTCTGGAGTGCGGAAATGATATGGATTTCAGTGAGAAAATCTATCTGTTCCGTTGTAACAAACATGTTACTGTACTGAATAGTAGCCGTAAGAAAGTTTCCAAACAGAGTATAAAACCGTTTCTCAAAATAATAATAAAGCAATGGCTGGCTATACAATGATGAAAATAAATCTCTAGTCAACAAGCGACACTAGTTCTTCATCACATAATGACTTTTTAAATAAGTTACTAAGTAATTCATATTTCTTTTTCCATGCCTTGAATTATGTTAATTAATTGTTAGAATATATAAATATATAACATATATCTCAATACGGGAACATTTGCTTGAAACATACCGGGACTAAAGAATACATACGTTAGAACTTCACCTAGGAATACATTTTAATTTTTTTAGGGTAAATTTATTTGTTTAGGCTCTTTAATCATGTGAATTGAATGTTAGAATACATAAAATACCAAACCCACATAAATACATGTTCACTACCCACATAAGACGTCACAGGTAAACATACTGTGACTAAATACTATAGGTTAGAACCTTTTAGGTCTTTTTTTTATTATTCTTGCATGAGCGAGGTCTAATATTGCTTGTTTATTCATGTTCACTACGAACATAAGACGCCACAGAAGTTGGGACACTATTGGGGCGGGGGCAGTCAAAGTAAACAATTACCTATGTCTAATATTTCCCGAGTCAAATAAGTTGTGAATTGAGTTTAAAGTGTTTTATTTTCTATTTATAATTACATTTAAAATTTTGAACATATTTTCTGGGTGCGAATTTACTACACGATCCTACGCCAACAGAAATGCAAGAATAAACAGAAAATAGTCTGAAGTTCTAACTTATACATAGGCTAGTGTTTAGGCACAGTATGGGTGTAATTTTACTATTCGACCC
>JAGFPH010000014.1:1624420-1652112 GCA_018207615.1 Philaenus spumarius | reverse complement strand
AATAACAAAAGGGATAATTAAATACTATTGTAAAATATAACCTGAGATCTTTCCTTTGTATATATATAAGATAAATAATTATGTTGTAACACCTTGATTAATCAAAGTTTTGGGTCATTCTCCAAAAAGTGTACAGTTTAGGGTACAAATATTTTTAATTTATAATAATAAAAAAAAAATTAAAACATACATAAATATACTTATTAGACTGTCCCTGCTAATATTATGATACTTGTGAAACTTACAAAAAATTTTTTTGGATCTAAGTTAAACATCTCATGTTAATTTATCACCACTGTCCACAGAAGTGACTATTTTTAAATCCAATAAGCCCAGCAACTACAACTTTGAGATTAGAAGTTTTATTATTCTGCCAAGAAATATACACAATGAAATATAAATATAGTTATCCTTATTAAATTTTAGAGATAATTCTTACCTAAAATTGTTTGGTAACAGAAGTGATGCAGTAAGAATGACGAAACAGCTTATTAATGATCAAGAGTTGAAATAAAACTATAGGCCTACTTTCAGAGAAAATCGCTAAAAACCACTCTATAATATAAATGACTATTTTCTCTCCTAATTCTTAGCTACAAGTAACATACACCCTGCACTTTGTTGGAGTTTTTTATAACTAGTGAAGAAATGTCCACAGATGTGACTGTAAAATGAAAGACACTTTTCAAATAAAAATAAAAAGATAATCTGAAATTTATTTCAATTCATAAATGTTTATTACATATAACTGTAGATGTTTTATTGCCAATGTTAATTTAAATGATGCTAAAAATAAACAAATTAAATTGATTACAATTCAAATAATGTTTGAAAACATAGCCGGGGACTGTCCACAGAAGTGATTTGTCACCTTCTGTGGGCACAATTTCTGTTAAAAAATAGGCTATGTAAACTCTAAATTTTACCAGTATGAGTAAGTTTGTTAGTATTTAAACTTTATTTTATAACGTTATTTTTTAAATATTTCTTTTATTATAATATAGAGACTGGGTGGGGACATCAACTGTACATTTTTTGGAGAATGACCCTTTTACAGTATTTTGCGTCGTTAAAGTACCTCTATAAATCAAAGTTTTAGCTCAAAAACCTCTATAAATCGAAATCGTGCAACCGCCGCACCTCTACAAGTCGAAGTAAGGACAAGAAACCTTCTATTAATCGAAGTTATATGAAATTTGTTATGATTCAAAACACTGTTTTACTGCATCGTATTTCGACAGGAAATACCAATCATTTAGCCTATTCTGTCCAACTTCCACTCATGTTCTCTGCGATCCATCTCAGTCTTGGGCCAGCAGTAGAGTAGGTTCAGTAAAGAAACAGTTTGAAATTAAAACTAACTACTTCTTCCATTTTAAAGTACATATTCAATTTTATAATTGCATTACTAACCATTATAATAATATAGTACTGAAATTAATGTTAATGCACAATGTAAAAAACAGTGTATTTTAGAAGGCAATCAATTCTCCTGATATTTATTGCTTGCACTGAATTGAACCTCTATAAATCGAAAATTGGGGAGGATGAACCTTGATAAATCGATCCTTTATTATTCGAAATATTCTGTAAATTCTAAATTTCCCCATTCCCGTGGGATTTGATTTATTGAGGTTCCACTGTATAACATATTTATCTCAATACGGGAACATTTGCTTGAAACATACTGGGATTCGGGATTAGAGGCTATAAGTTAGAACTTCAGGCTATATTTTTTTCCATTTTTGTAGGGTAAATTTATTTTTCCGGGCCTTTAATCTTGTTAATACATTGTTAGAATACATAAATACGAAACCTATCTAAATATGGGAAGATTTGGTTCTGACAAAGTAATAGTAAACCATTACCCAAATTAAAATATTGACCTAAATATAAAATTTGTATATTTACAGTTAATAAAATGACTAAAACACATCTTACAAAATAAAATAACAAAGCCTATCAAAATTCAACCTGTTACAATATGCTTATTGTCAGCAGATGACTTGAATGCTTGCGTATGGAATGCGGCCACTATTGGCTAGAGCAGCCTTGTGTCCAAGCCTCGCCAATAGTAGCGTGGTTGTTATAGTGTTGGCAGCCCCTACCACCAGTTAGTGCTGTGGTGAGAGAAATCTTTCCCGCACCCTGCTGCCCTCTCGCAAGCATTCAAGTCATCTGCTGACAGTAGGTTAGCAGCACTACTGTTTTGTAAACTTACACCATGATTTAAATTTTAATGCCTTAAATGATTTTAATAATTCTTTAAAATTTTCATTATAGTCCTACTTTATTATATGTATTTGTTTTTAATAGAAAAAAATTATTTAAAATTTGAAACAAAAACTGTTAATATTAGAAAATAAATTCCATAGATATAGTATAATATGTTACTCCAAACATGTTAAGAAATTTGCTTAAAATTTTGCGTTTTGTATTTGCCCTACATTACATGTTGCATACGATTTATCTGGCATTGTGTTTGAAATAAAAAAAGTTATTTATTCACACAAATATCCACTTTGTAGCATCTTCACTTAAAGAAATAATATTTCTATGTTTTAGGTACACACATCAAGAAAATAAAAATGCATATGTCTGTAAACAGCGCCGTGTCAGTCAATTACGTCAAGAATATGTTTTGTCAAGGTACATGGAATATGTCCGAGGTTACGAAGCGGTGCTTGAGAAGAGGTTTCCAGCAGCTATTCGAGTCTATAGAGTTTTTATGGTTGGAATTAAAGTAAGTAGGCCTATATTTTTATGAATTGTAATATAAACAGTTACCTACCGGTTTGTATGGAGTTTTTAAAATTCTTTTTTAATTTTTCACACAACTACAAAACTACAACACTCTTTCTTTTATTATTATGAATTTATTAAATTTTGGAATAACTCTAATAATTATTTTCTCTGACACAACATGCCATTGGAAAAACTTCTAATATATGTCACTAAGATTCTATCTATTTCTGTATAAATGAATGAAAACGGGTTACAAATACAAATTTATTGAGGTTAAAATTACAATATAATTACAAGTGTTTTCTTGATTCAATAATTTACATAAAAATGCTCAGAAGGTCTTTTATGGTTCATAAAATATAATTCTATATTCTGTGGTGAATATATGTATATCTCGGGGTAGGGTGGTCGTGCTGCCTTTTTCCGAGTCGTTTATACGTAAATACGTCTTAATTTTTGAAGTTTAATTTATATGGATTAACTACACAAAATAATATGTCCTTTAGGTATAGAATGGATAACAAAATCTTTTAGAAATCTTTTAAATGTTCTTGAGAAAGTTTGAAGCTCTTTTAAAATAGAGTTGGAATATTATTAAAATTTTTAGTTCATTATGTTCACCAGGTTATACTTATCATTTTAGTAGTTCTTGTTAGTCCGAAAACACAATTTTTACTTTTATATCACTTTTAAAAAAACTAGAGATCACAATAACACATCTATATATCTTGGCGTCATCAATTCGATTCCCTTAGCGTCGGTTTTAAAGTTTGTCTTCTAGGCGCGTATGGATTGGGCTTTCTGATTCGTCCTTTTTACACGGTTTTTGGGTTGAGACTATCAAAATTTTAATCCGCGTTACTTGACTGTACCTTTAAACACATTGGTTAATTTATTATTCTACAATATATTGCTTCTCTCTTACATATTAAAATTGTTTACTTAATTTATTTTACATAATATCTTAACTTACTTTACAAAGTTACAATCATGTTTTGAATATTTCTACGGAACCATTTCTCCTCCGCTTGTTTATCAGATAAGACCTTGCAATGACTATGACGTCATCTTTGTCTCTTAGTAACGGTTGCCTAGCAACGAATTTATCAAAATGGCCGACTCGTATGCAGTCATTCACGTGTTTTTATTATTGTAAACAAAATAGTGTAAAGATGTTTGTTTTCAAGTGTTAGGTATGATTTAAAATTGACTTTTAATAAAAGTTTAATGTTTATCCCCTATAATATGGCTTATTGTATTCAACTTTGATATGTGAGTGTCTTGTGTTATCAAAATACATCGTTTTCTATTTGCATAGCAATTTAGGCTTACATCTTGGAGTTAACCTAAAAGAATTTCATATGGTTAAATGATTCTATTAATTTGGATTAGACCTTAAGCGATCAGGACATTGGTATTACTTATTTTAGTACATTAATTCATTGAGGTTAGTTCTTTTGAAATCGAATATATAAATATATATATAGATACTTGTCTTTGGTTAACTAGGCCTAACTCTATGTATTTTACTATAGGTTATTCAAAGTTTCATTTACAGGGTTTGAATTGTTATACAACATTAAATTAAACCAAAGTAGCATAACAAATTTTAAATATTTAACGTGTTGAGACAGTTGCGTAGGTAGGCTATATTTTTTCTGGAAGGCAAATGGTATTGTGTATACAAATGCTTACAGCTAGTAGGGCCTACACTTGTTAGACAATAGTTTAAAATTTACAATTTGCGAAAAAAAAAACATATTCTAACTTTACGCTGATAAATAATTATGTTAATACAATTAACAAATATAAATAAATAAACCTAATATTTTATTAGAATTTGTTGTACACTACACCCTTCTAACACCTCCAGCAAATAATTGTGTGTTTGATCATTTCTAATTCTTTATAAAACAGGGATGCAAAAGAGAATGTCTCTATTTTAGAAAAAATACTACTTCAAATAAGTGGAACATATTCAGATAATTTTATTGCTAAAATAAAGTGGAAAGTTAGGCATACTTTAACCCTCCGAGTGTCGGTCGTCGCTATAGCGACGATTGTACAGTAAGATGCGTGCTAGTTTTCGAGCTCAACTTTTGCTAAACTTACTATATGAGGTATCGATCGATTCTATAGAAAACGGTGCATCTTTTGGTATATAGCTTTAGTATTTTCGGCAACAGATGGTATAATAATCTCTCAGTTACTTCTCAGCTGTTCGGTGTTTGAACTAACCTAAGTGGACTTTGGTTTAGTGTTTAGTGATTGTTTGTTATTAAAATTGGATGGAAATTTATCCCGTTATAGTGAAATTGACCGACTTATTGATGAAGAAGTAAGTGATATTGATAGATTTGTTGTAGAAGAAGGTACCTAGTGATTTAGAAAGTGACAGTAATATTGAGGATGGAGTTGAAAGTGATTATTCGTTGCCTGATTTTTCCTCGGGTAGCGATAACAATTACGAACCTAATTTAGATGAATTAGAAACATCAGATAAGGAAGATGTACAAAGTAATAGGCCTGATTCGCCTATAAATAATAATAATTTTGTAGGCCTAAACACTCTACAACTTCCAATTGCTAATCCTTGTACCCGCCTGAGTCTGAAAGAGATGTAGGCCAACTTATTGAAGTAAGGAATCCAGGCATACAACAATGTCCTACTAAAAATAGTAAGCCTATAGCCTATTCTTTGCTATTTCTTACACCAGGGTTTTTCAATGTGTTGGCTAGGGAAACTAATATTTATGCAAACAACAGACTTCAAGAGAAAAGAAACTCTGGCCAATTGAAAAAATTCTCTCGCATAAAATCTTGGGTAAATGTCACAGAACTTAGGAAGTACATTTCAATAATCTTGAATATGGGTTTTACTGGCGCTAAGAATAGGCCCGTGAAAAGTTTTTGGGATACGAGATCATCCCAAATGAGTATTTGGTACCATAAAACCATGTCTGTAAATAGATTTTTATTAATAAATAGCCATCTTCACCTAACCTCAAGACAAAACCCTCCAAAAGGTGAATCTGGTTATGACCCATGGAATAAAGTAAGATTTGTTTTAGACCTTTTCAACAATTCATTCAAAAAATATTTTAGGCCCTACCAAAATATATCAATAGATGAAAGTTTAGTAGGTATGAAAAATCGATGTGCTTTTATACAGTACCTACGAAATAAAAAACATAAGCAGTTTGGCATAAAAAATTTGAATGTTGTGATAGTAAAACCAGTTATGTTTACCATTTAGAGATGTATAGTGGTACAGATTATTTAGCTGACAGGGGTGCTACGCCATTTACAGAAAAAGTAGTATTAGAAATTATGGAGAAAGGCAAGTTGTTACATAAAGGTCATCAGATCTTCACGGATAACTTTTACACAAAAATCCCCTTGGCTAGAAGTTTGTTGGACAGAAATACATTTTGACTGGTACCATGAATAAAAATTCAAAACATCTATGTCTAGAGATAAAAAATTGTGTACTTGGTGAAAGAGAATCTCTTTATTTCAGACAAGGAGAAATTTTGTTAGTAGCCTAAAACAGCAACAAAAAAGAAAACAGGCCATCGTTATGTCAACTGCCATCCACGTTGAGGATAAAATTATAAAAAGTAAATAAAGTAATAGAGAGGGAATGAAATCAGTTATGATTGACAAGTACAACCAATGTATGGGCGGGGTAGATGTTAGCGACAAGTCTGTTTATCACAACTCCTGTGATAGACAGACAACGAAATACTGGAAGAAGCTATTTTTCAACTACATTGATATCGCCATGTTCATTGCATATGTGCTGTACTAAAAGAATACAGACAAGCCAATGGCTAGAAGAGACTTTTTAATAAGTATAATTGAGGCTTTAGTGGAAGATCCTGATGAACCTGTGGCTGGACCAATTGGACCTGGTGGCGATGGAAATCATCGTATTGACAAGTTACCTGGTACACAACTACGCATTTGTGTTGTGTGTAAACATGGAAGATCTCGCTTTATTTGTCCTAGTTGCAACTCTGGAGTTCACAGGGAGTGTTTCTATAAGCTGGATCACTTCTGGAGGCCAATGAAGGGAGGCAAAAAGAGAACTAGAAATGACAGCAGCTCTTCCGAGTAAAAGTGCGGTCAGCACCATGTATATAGTTTTTTTTTAGTGCTCTAACTTTGTATGTGTAAATATATTGCCAATGTAAATACATTTTTGTGAAACTAAATAAAATTTTGAACAAATTCATGTATTTGGATTGTTTATAATATATAGATGTTTGGATTTTGTAATAGTAGTGGAAATTCAAAAAGAAAAGTTTTGAAACAAATTTCTTATTTTGGGAGAGGCAATTCAGAAATTCCAGCAAAGGTGCGTAACTTTTATTTACTTTACAATATTCTCTATAATTTTCTGAGTAATGTGATGCATGCAATATTTCCCTAGTTTTATTACTGTATTTTTAGTGAATTCTATACCAAAAGCTTGCGTTTTACCCAAAAAACAGTGTGTGCAGCACCGTGTACGTAGATTTAGTTTTAGTGCTCAAACCTTGTATGTGTGTATATATTGCCTATATAAGTAAATATTTTCTGAAACTACATTAAATTGGCAACAAAATTGTCTATTCTGGAATTTTTATAACATAGGTGTAGGTATGTTTTCTGATAGTGGTCAAATTTGAAAAATAAAAATTTTGAAAATGTTTCTAATTTTGGGTGAGAATACTTAAAATTTCCAGCAAAGATATGCAATTTTTATTTATTGCACAATAATCCCTATACTTTTCTGAATAATTCCATGCATTCAATAATATGTCTAGGCCTAAAACTGAATTTTTGGTGAATTTTTTAACTGAAATCATGCGTTTTAGCCAAAAACAGTGCGGCATTTTAGATTTTACAACAGACACTGGGAGGGTTAATCAATTTCTATATGTGCCCCATTACTGGCTTGACTTTATTAAACCAATTCTTGCCTTATATGCTGAAGCCACAGTTGTAATGACAGGAGTGATCATTTCTATGAGATGCACTAAGTGATGGATTATCTCTTTATAAACATAAACAACTAGGTATAAAGATGAGTCGGCTGTTAACACAAAAAAAAAAAAAAAAAAAAAAAATAAGAAGTCCTACGGCAAAAAGAATCTCCAGAAATAAGGTATTAATAGAATTGTACCTAAAACAAACAACAAAAACCAAAAGTGCCCTTGTAAATAATAATATAACAATAAAATGAAAATGACATTTCATAATTTTTGGGTTGTTATGACATTTTCTTTCATTTAAAACAAACTGTACAAAAATCGGCCCGATAGATCTCCAAAAATAGGTATCAATAGAGTAATAACTAAAAACAAAAAGTGTCCTTGTAGGGTAAATATACTGATGAAATAAAAATGACATTTCATAATTTTTTATATTAATGAAAACATACTCTTTCATTTAAAAAAATAAAACACACGTAAATCGGCCTGTAGATCTCCATTGTGCTGAATTATTATGTAAGATGTTTTTAATGTATGAATTTCATGTCTAATGGGGATCATAGAAATGTACTAAGGTTTTTAGGAAAACTTAACTTTCCTCTTTTGATAACCATACTAGAAGCAGTTTATTTATTTTCATTAGGGTTTACTTTTCAATTAGGCCAATCTTATCTCTTTGTTTCTGACATTTTAATACTTTGTACTTTTCTTTCCTAGCCAAGAATTAAATATTTTTATTTTTATTTCAGGATTTCTACAATGACTTGAAAATATTTTTTTCAGTTATACACAAGTTAAACGTGACAGGTAAAGGCCTAGATAGTCTTACAAGGAAGGAGTTAGAAATATATTACCAGATGCCAAAAGATATGGTCAAGGTGGCCCCAGTGTTACTGATCTCTGCTTTGCCTTTTGCAAACTATATCATATTTCCTCTTGCGTAAGTTGGTTGTTTTCAATTAAATTGATAAACAGTATATTTTATAAATATTCACTTTTATTTTACTAATGATAATTTTATTATTGTATTATTAATTTATTAGTTTTATCTACGTTCAAAATAAGCTTCTAACTTTTCTTCTAAAATTTTCCTAAAAGTCATTAATTTGCAAAATTGAAATGTAATTTGATCAAAGAAATACAGTAGAAGCTCGTTTACCCAAGTTTCCGTATTAACCAAGGCAAATTAAAAAAAAATTTTTTGCTAATACAGTACAACCTCGTTAAGTCGGATCTCCGGGTAATCTGGACCGGTTTGCAATAAATAAAAATATGCATTTTGGTAGCGCTATTGCTTTATATGAGCACATAATTGTAGCATACTGCACGGTGATCACATTTCCGCCGAGTTCGCGCAGCCGAGTTTGGTTGCCGTGCGGCATGTAAACGTTATTCGAAGCTGATGCAACAGAAACGTACAAGCTTTTCCCCAAAAAGTAGACATACCTGTACAGTCTACAGATGTGTTTTTTTGTTTTATTGTGAAGAGTAAATATTTTTAAAGTATTTTTCTACGTAATAAAGGAAAATATTGTAAGTATATAGTGTATTTTCATTTTTTTGATGTTTTATGCTCTTTTTCCGGCTAACACGGATTTTCGTTATGTCGGATTGGCTGAATATCTGTTTATAAGATTGCC
Organism: Philaenus spumarius; assembly: GCA_018207615.1. Classification (NCBI taxonomy): domain Eukaryota; kingdom Metazoa; phylum Arthropoda; class Insecta; order Hemiptera; family Aphrophoridae; genus Philaenus; species Philaenus spumarius. Next base: position 1,642,748 of record JAGFPH010000014.1, on the reverse strand, counting down.
ATCCATGTATGCAGCTTACAGATTTTCTGTTATGAATGTTCACTGACTTCTCGAAAACGGCTTAACCGATTTGAATAATTTAAATTGTATTCTAATAAGGTAGATAATGAGGTGGTACCATATATTTTTTTATTGCATAAGCCATACCATTTTTCAGAAAACTGAAAAACAATTTTTATAAGATTGTCATCAATGTATGGTTCTCATGGAGTTTCTTAACCCTCACTCGTACTATTCCTACACTAAAAATTGAAAATTAAACAAACTTTAAAAAAAATCTAAACTGGCTTCAAAAAATAACAATAAAGACATTAAAATGTGAATAACAATTTAATTGGGTTACAATTAGGTAACAATAACTCTATTACAAAGTATTTATATAATTATTCCGATCTCACAGTTTCTATAAGAACCTATTCATGTTTTATTTTAAAATAACAAATTATTATATTTACTGCAAAACTATTTGAAGTCGGTGCGAAGCTCTAGATGAATTTGATTCTATGTCAAGTAAGTATTTTCATTGAGTTTTGTTTGAGTAACCCCAAATTTTCACTATTTTTATGTTTTAAAATTGAGGGGTTGATAGCAAAAAACCGGACAAGTATAAAAATCATAAATTGAGATTATAAATAATCAGGGGTACATGTAGGTATAACATATTCTTTTTAAAGGTGACAAGTCACATGTAAAATGAAGGTTGGAAATACATGGTTCCAACGGGACAAGTCCATGGAAATTCACTAAGTACATGAAAGCGACCACGATCACCGCTAGTGTATTTGTATACAGATGGCAATAGTGTAGTAGTCCTCAGTATCTAGATTTATCACTTGATGAGTTGCACATGAGTTAGTATTAATAAGTGACACGGTTTATTCACTCCAAAACAAGAATAAAGTTATGGTACAATTTTTATTTTGCTTAGTTCACATTTTCAAAGTTTAAAAAAAGTTACCTACTTGTTACACAGACACCTCCCAAATGACCAAGACCTTTCTTTAATTGAAATTTTAAAAAAATAAAATAACATGTGTAGAAATACCAGAAGCTTGGTTTAGCATCATAAATACAGCACGGAAAAACTCCAATCCATTTACTTTAAAAAAAGATAATATTTTCAGATTTTAAAGATGTAAGGACTGGTATCGCACTATTATTTTTATAACATACTAGCTGACCCGGCAAACGTTGTTTTGCCATATAAATAATTTTCAAGTAATTTCTAGTGTAGACAAAAAATAGCTTAATTATTGTAAGTGTTTAAGAATGTGGTATATGCGTGAAATAGGCATGGAGCGCTGTGAACGATGAGGAATATATAAATAACAAAAGGCAAACATTATTTTTAAGTTATTATAATTTAATCTCCATTGTAGGCCTAACCTAAAAATTATATTCAGTTTTTGATCCAAATCAGTTGTTGATCAAAATCAGCTGTTTTAAGCTTTTCATACGAACAGCTGTTTTTTGTGCCCATGATAAAATCAAAAGAAATCTTTCTTCTTCTTCCTTAAGATTGAACTTCCATAAGATTAACATTGAAACTTTGAGGGCCACTGGGGCGTAGCCCTTATCACTAAGGGGTATGAAAAATAGATGTTAGCCGATTCTCAGACCTACTCAATATACTCACAAAATTTCATGAGAATCGGTCAAGCCGTTTCGGAGGAGTACGGGAACGAACATTGTGACACGAGAATTTTATATATAAGATTTAGTACTGTATTATTACTTTGTTGTATCTTTCAATTGGCTATAGTTTTTAAAAGTTTATACAAATAAAAACATTTTCTTTTAACAAAAATCTGTTAAATCCAAATTTATTCAGCAAAAACCAGACAATTTGTTTTTGCTTATTGAAATTTAAAAAAAGTAATATTAACACTTTTTTTAACCTACACAGTAAGCAGTAAAGTAATGTACATTAAAAATATGGCATTGATTAGATTAATACAATCTATGCTAAAGAGTTTGTCTTGTTTCGTGAAAAAACTTAAATTTGGACTTGTCTGGTTTTTGCTGTCAACCCCTCAATTAAAATTTGGAAAAAACCTTGCTTAGTGTGCGTCTACAACCATATAAGAACGTACCTTTAAAACTTTGTATTTGTATATTTAGTAGTTTTGCTCTATGTTGATTCTCTGTCAGTCAGTCAGGACAAAGCCGCTTAAAATATATATGTAGATTTTTTATAACATTACATTAATATTATAAAGTAAATAATATTTTAAATTTAACTAAAATTTTTATGCAAATTTAAATAGGCCTATAGTTAGGGTTACCAGGTGTCCGGATTTCGCCCGGATTGTCCGGATTTCAAGCCCTTGTCCGGATTTATGTCTGGGGTTGCCCAGATGTCCGGGTTTTATTAAGCGGTGGCATAAAAAAATATGAAACAAAATTACCAAACAACAGGTTAAAGTCCGTAGCTCGTGGAGGGGCACATTAAGGCGTATTGAAGGGCTCAGTGGAAAGGAAGAAAACAGTTTGCCTGGGTAAGCAACAACAGTTCGTTTGTTTTTTCAAACAGTTGACCATTTTTGTACTCACCACTATTTAAATCAGGACTCGTTTTCTTTCACAAGTGGGTTCAGGACTAAGTTCCTTGTAAAACGCCAAAATGCTCGTGTGTTTTTAATGATAAACTACAAAAGTACAAGTTCTTGAAACTTTGTGAGGGAAGTGGTTGTCGTGTGAAATGTGAGACATGCCAAACAAGCTGAATTTTCAGTGAAACACAAGGGTGGCGGGGATGTGAATGCTCATCTCAAAACTGACCGGCACGCAAACGCCGCTAACATAAATTTTAAACACATCATCGAATGATTATTAAAAATTGTTAATGCCACGAGGAAAGGGTCGGAAATTATGTCTTCCGAAAAATATCAAAGAACCGAGGAAGGAGCTAGACCCAGTAAGTAACAAATGAATAATCGACCTCCATCTATCTATTTCGAGGGTTTATTAAATCAATAATTTTAAATAATTTGAATAATTAGTTATTTTGTGAAAACATGATATCATTGTAACATTTTAAATATTAAAATTTTTAATTTTTCACTCAATGTAAGCATTAAAAATGCTTTTATTTTCAAAGCGGTTCATTAAGATTAATTGATTGCCTCCCATTTGAGCCTCCAGTATAGTATTATATTGCCTCTTATATATACAGTACTAGCTGACCCGTACGGCATTGTCCGTGGTGGTTGGTATTTTCAGTCTTTTTAACGTAATTGTATTCTTTTTAAGTGTTCAGTCAGTGATGGTATTTGGCTTTTATATATATATAGATCTTAGATAATAAAAGCACTATTGTCATAATAATAAAAGATCTGAAATTATGATTTTAGTAAATTTGATCCCCCCCAAACCCCTCCTAAAATTTCGAAATTTTTCATATCCTTTCTTAGTGAGCACCTATGGTCCTAGAAGAAGCTACATACCAAATTTCATTCCAATCCGTTCGGTAGTTTTGAAGAAATCGTGTTTTAATAACTTTGATCCCCCAAACCCCCCCCTAAAATTTCGAATTTTTTCAAACCCTTTCTTAGTGCGCACCTATGGCCCTAGAGGAAGCTACATACCAAATTTCATTTTAATCCGTTCGGTAGTTTTTGAGAAACCGTGATGAGTGAGTCAGTGAGTGAGTGAGTGAGTGGTATTTCGCTTTTATATATATAGATATATATATATATATATATATATATATATGTATATATAGTGTCCGGATTTGGTCTGGGCAAACTTAGTAACCCTACCTGTAGTAAATCATATAAAACAATTTTAACAAAAGTAGTTCTACTTAATAAATTTTTTTTCCAATCTAGTTTTATTAAGATTATCAGAACTTATTTTATTATTCATGTATTTTATCTCAAAAATATTTTGTTTAAGCATATTAATTAATGGGTCTGTTGAATAAAAAACAAGCAAAAGCCTTTAGCATTTTTAGTCTTAGCTTTAGCTTTCACTATTAAGTCAAAGCTTTTAGTCTTAGCACTTGGTTAACCTTCTCCCTGGTATTCCGTAGTAACCCGTAGCGATTTATTTTTTCCACTCCCTGGCTTTTCGTACTAATCCGTAGCAGAATTTTAAATGGGTATAACTTCGCCATCTGTTGGAGTATTTTAAAACTAACTTCAGAAACATGTTCAGAGAACATTTTACAGTACAGTTGTATTTGATTTATAATTTCTGCCAGCTGTTAACGGTTTTAGATCTGTGTTTATAATCATCTGTAGCACAACTTTACAACTTTTGTAAACCAAGAGTCACGTAAAACATGGCTAGACTGAATTTAAAATGCATGGTTAATTTTTTGATTTATTAAATGTTGTTTTGTAGTAATTGAACACAAATAAAAGAGACAGTTTATGGCCTAACAAATATAAAGTGTCTCCTAACATTTTTGTAAAAGTTATAACTGTGAGTGAACTTATTTTTCAATTTGTTTTTTATTTGGACTTTAAAAAAAATTCAGTGCTGCATTAGGTAAGTAAATATACAAAATTTGTATATACCAATATAATATTAAGATATGGTAAACATTTCATGTACAGTTTATTGAATAAGTAGTTAATTAGTTATCGTAGTTCGAATATAAGTGACAAATTTGGCCATTTAAGAGGTCTGGTATGAGGCACTTGGTGTCAATTATGAATACCAGGGAAAGGGTTAAAGTGAGGTGAATAACCTTTAGCTAAGGCTAGTTATCAAAAGATGAAACATTTTAGCCAAAGCTTAAAATCTGTCATATGTTTTAAGTTATAGCTTTTGCTTATTTTTTATTCAACAGACACATTGTATTTAACTCCTATCGATCAATGACTTAAACCCTTTTGATTTTACACTTTTTAACTTAAACCTATATTGTTTACTCTTTTATAGCTGATGTAGCCTATATAAGTCAGACTTAACTCTTTTGTACCAAATAGTTTTGATGGAAAAGACTTAAGTCTGTTGTATCATACTCAATGTAGAGTTTGGACTCTATGTAAGGTATTATAAGTCATTTTATGTCTTTTTTACCAATGCTTTACAGTTTAGTCAAATGGATATAAAGGGGACCTTACACGATCAGTAATACTGTCATTACCTTAAAAAGTATTTCATCATTACTCCTTCAATACTTTTCGTCAGTATACGTACTTTTTGTATAAGTATGTTGACTGGACTGTGTTTAACAATAGACTGAGTAATGATGAAATACTGATGGCGTACCCTACACGATCATTATTAATGAGTAAATTGATTTCATTACAAGTCTAGAGTGATTTTTTTTGCATATGTTACTAAGCCTGCCACAATATGTCTTGAAGTCGTATTGTAAATTTTAGCCTTTCTTTATAACACAGTAAGGATTGATTATTATAAAAATAAATGTTTATTAAATCGTGAATACTAAAACAACAAAAGTTCAATTGATAGCTTTTTAAACTGTGGCATATGTAAAAAGATGTAGCCTTAACTTCATGCTATATAATATGAATGTATTTTTACAACAAACTCTAAATAGTATACGATTTAATTAACACAAATTCTCATTTTATGTAGTTTTGTATGTTTAGTTACATGTTGCCTCGACATCTCTTAACGACTCATTTCTGGTCTCTTCAACAACGAGCTGAATTTGCACTTTTGGAACAGAAGAAACGTTTACGACATTTTAAGCCAGTTTTCAGAAGTTTACAGTGGCCTCTTGAAGAACTTGAAAGTCACCCTTCTTATGAGGACTGGGCACATGTAATACGTCTTCTTGGCAGTGGTTTACATCCTACGCCCATTGAATTAATTGAGTGTAAACAATTTTTTACTCAGGAACCTTACAGTCTTCGTTGCATGTATTCCAGGCACTTGGTGAGTTTTATGTAAATTGTTTTCTTGTCAAATATTATAATGTTTATATATTTTATTTGTCGCCATTCCGACTACTGTTATAAATGATTGTAATGTTACAACTTACCATTGTCAGTAGTCGCTTGTCGTATTGTTTCAAACGACAGCTGTTTCAGCTATTCAACCATTACCAAGTTATTGGAGAAACTCCTCTGTTGTTATAGAACACTTAACAAAAACACATTCACTTAGTGCAAGACCTTGACCCACTGGACATGGTTTTCGTTAAATGTGTTTTAGTAATTAATTTATTTAAATGAGTTGCCACAAAAATTTTTCCATTAAATTAAGGCACTCTTAAATATGTAGGCAGATTTTACAATGTTAAAAACATAATTAGTTTAGGCTTAGATATCTAGAATGGTTAACTTATTCTATACCTGCATGGTAAACAAAACACCTACATTTTGGGTATTTTTATCAAATATACATTGACAAAAGACTCTACCAAAAAATAAAGCCGTTGTGGGACTGCCTCAGAAGTTAAAATTGTTATGAATTTAAATCTTTGGTTATATTGGTTTAATCTGAAATTTGATGAACCAACACAGGTTTCTTGAAAATCTTACTTTATTATAATTTTAATATATGTTAAATTTTAAAGTTGAATAGCTAATTTGTATTAAAAGTTTAACAACATAATTTTAGGTTAGGCCTTTACTGAACTAACGTACGTTTCTTTAATGCATTTCCATTCATTACCATAGCAACAAAGTTACCAAATTTAGACATTTAAAAAATATGAGAAAACACTATGTCCATTTTAGAGGTACCACCAAGTACACTAGTTTAACACAATTTATAAAATTACGAAGTGCAATGTCCATTTCATCGGTAGCGTTACGTTACTAAATCCATACAGCTATTGAGTTTAAGCCTTTACCACTGCCTATTTCATTTCGTCGATTTCTTTTTCGATCAGTTGTTACATTAAACTTCCGGTGAATATTAGTTTGATTGTAAAACAATTAAGAAAAACAAATCATCGATAAAATCAAAAAGTGCTTGGTGCACCTGAAGAAGTTTTCACTTCAAAAATGAAACTAATCATAATCATTTGAAGTGTTTAGTATAAATTCTACTGGTTATATTACTAAAAATACAGGTTAAATTATTCAATTTGTGCGAGTAGAGCAAGTACAGTGAAGCATGTATAATGCTAACTATAACGCTTCTGAAATATGATAATTTCCTGAAAATGGTCTCGCTCATTTCTGACTTTGCTTAGCTTGCAAAAATATTATAGCAGCAAGAATCACGTATTTATGATGAGTGACATTCAGCAGAAGCGGATAACGATTCGTAGAAGTCAGAACACTGTGTATTAGCATGATTGGTTTTTTACTTGGTACGAGGGTCATTCAACAAATCCTTTAAAAAAAATGCAAAAACAAAGTATTTTGTGTAACTTTTTTTTAAATTTTCAAAATAATCTCCTTTTAGTTTTCCTAAGCGTTTTCAGCTTTCTTAATTATGAGATGAAGATTTCGGAAGGTCCTCAAAATAAGCATCTGTTTGGAAAATGACTTCTTCGTTCGTCCCGAACCGTTTTCGGCCTAACCTTTTTTTTTAAGTTTGGAAATAAGAAAAGTTACTGGGGGCCAAATCTGGTGAATACGGTGGTTATTGTAACAATTCCAACTTCAATCAAACGATTTTAGCCATTGAAACTTCACAGGTATAAGGCCGTGCATTGTCTTGAAGAAAGAGGACTATTTTCCTTTTCAAATGAGGGCGTTTAGTTTTTATTTCTGCACTCAACCGGTGCAATAAGATGCATAATACTCTTTAGATATTGTTTTTCCAAATAACCGATGTAAATAATTCCTTTTGCATCCCAAAAATCTGTGATCATATCCTTTCCAGTTGATTTCACCATTTTCACCTTCTTTGGAGCCCATTCGCCTTCAAAAGCCCACTGTTTTGACTGTTCCTTTGTCTCTGGTGTGTAGTAGTGAATCCATGTTTCGTCCACAGTTATCTATCGACACTCATCTGGATTGCAACGAAAAAGCGCCAAATTAGCCTCAGAATCAACTACACGATAGTGCTCATTCTCCTCTGTGAGCAAACGCGTAAAATTGAAAATACAGTACCTTGTGATATGCCTGTGGCTATAACAATGATTTACCTTATTTTGGTTCCAGCACGTGACTTCTTCTTATTCAAACTGATGCCTGTGGCCTCAACTATCCATCGCACTTTAAATCACCGAGTGCTTAACACCATTTTGTTGATTTTATTGATTATTTCGGGTTTAGTCACCTCTACTGGATGTCCCTAACGATGTCCATCTTTTGTTGATGTACGGCCGCGTTTAAATTCAATTACTTAATTATAAATAGTTGCAAACACAGAAGCAGATGTCCCATGAACTTCATCTAACTTGGCTTTGATTAATTTTGGTGTTAAGCCTTTACAATATGAATGTTTTATCACCAAAACTCACTTTTTCCCATTTTTAAAAATAAACAAAATTTCTCTGCTTCATTCGACGACAACAATGAAACCACATGTTCTATAAAGTTAAAAAAAGTAACAGCGGTCTACTGAGTAATGATGCTTCCGAAAAACAAACGATTTCAGTGATCCTTGCGCCATCTTTTGGATTTTCTAAGGAGTTATTGATAGTGTTATTCATCCTATTACGTTATATAACGCCCATCCATATTGTTGCCATAGCTGCATTATAGTAAAAAATCATACAGAGGGATTTTGTTGTAGTTTGATAATACTTTTGTACTACTTGAATTTTCCTTGTACATACATCATGATAAGACACAATTAGTTTTAACATAACGTCAATTTGCTGCTAGTGAGTAGAATTGAACATATTGTACTGCTGTGTAGGGGAGTAAAGATGCCTCATGTGTCAGGAGCCTTAAGGAATGTGTTTAAAACTGTAATGTTTTACTATTTATGTTTCTGTAGAAGGAGTTGTTAAGGTTACACAACATGCATACAGGATGGCGTCGGGTCAAAAGACTCTCAGAGAGAGCCAAGTTAATCCATTTAATGGATCTTGCTATCGTAAGAGAAGGAGGAGTAACAGAACTCACTCATGATGAGATAAGATGGGTGAGTATTATTATAAAGTCTAATATGAATTATTTTGTACTGATGTTGTTTTCAAAACACATTGCAGCGTACTTCAGCAGTTAACATCCCACGATAAGGTTTACCTTTCTGAAATCTCCATCACTTTTGAAATTTACTCTCTATTGCCTCTGATGAATCGGAACCCATTGATGAATTTCTTTATAAATCCCATGCTGTCCATTTTCTGGATTAGGCCGCAAAGAGCCTATTTCACAAAGTTACAAGTTTTTGAGCAACAAGTATTATACAAGAACTATGTTTTCTAAAGAACTAGTTTTTTGTTGATAACTCGGTTATCCTTTGTTGAGCTACAGAAACGACAAAAAACAATTTGGTTTGTCTTTAAAAAGAAAATTATTTCGTCTCTTGTACAGTTTTTATAAAATCAATAGTTTTCAAGATATTCCACGTTAAACATTTTTTAACGGTACTTAAAATTAAGAAAATGTTTGAAGTTATAGATTTGAGAAATCTTTTTCCAATGATGATTGTGACATTCTATGATGACAGTGTGAGACAGATGATGGGTGGAATGGCTGGATATGTGAAATCCGGGAATATTTCTTGGAGGTCTGAATTTGTAAAGGAAATTTGTAAAGGAGGTCTGAATTGTTAAATTATGTTTAAAAAAACTTGTTTTATCAATGTTTAAATCTCTACGTACATTTGAGACAGTTATTTTAAATGTGCAGTTTGTACCAAACAGTGACACAAAAATAAAAATTTCCTGAAATTGCCGCTAATTAATGATGGTTCTAATTTAAACCATCTGAAATTCGCTAAATAGTTTTAAAATTTGGTTTTTACAGTTTTGCTCATTGTGTATTATGTGCAGCTAGAGTAGTTGCACATAATGTATAATCTTAATAAAAACCTCATCAAAAACTTAAACTTATCCTACCACGTCGTCCCGCACTACATTTATATAACTTTTTCTTCTTTTAGGCGTGTCTTTTCCGAGGATTAAATCCTGCAAACATGAAGAATGAAGACATGGTGACATGGTTAAATGATTGGATTACAATCTCCGAGTGCCTAAATAAAGACAGTTGGTCCTTACTACTTCATTGCCCTGTACTTTTAGCTTACAACCACCCTTCTAATTGGGTGTTACTTCACTGACAATTGCTTCAACTAGTCTGTGATTGAATATTTATTACCAAAGTTATGTAAATAGTTTGTACTGTACAGATAATTATTTATTATTCCAACAGAAATAAATTATTTAAGAAACATTTAATTTGGGAATTAATAGCTAGTCATTTGATTATGTGAGAATATCTAATGGGAAAATGTTATATGATGAGATAGTATTAATCCGTAGATTAATAATAAAAAATGGTCTACTGAGAATGTACTTTATCATGTTCACAGATTATCTAGAAAATTGTATATTTCAGATATGTTCAAAACCTTTGCAACTGAACTTTCTTTTATTAGACTTTGCATAACACCGTGAAAAGTGCAGCAATTAACAGGTGATTGACAATGACATTATTCGTTTATATTTTTAAATAACAAAAAATACTTTCATAATACAAGTTCGCAATATTAAAGTTGTGAACTCGTAAATTTTAAGTTTAACATTGGTGATTCCGTGAAAAATTGAGACTAGCGAATATTTCATACATCCACTAATGTTAGGGGATGACTGCATTTAAAATCATGCTCATAACAATTCATTTTTTGTGTTTAGACCATTTGCACATGCTCTTTTCTTTTCAATTTATTTTCACATTGCGTTTATACTCTATAAAGACAGATTGCGTACATAATTGTCTCCAGTAAATCAACATTTTCAATTTAGATTAGTTTAGTGTTAGAACCATTGATGACTACATACAATGTATGCCACTATTTTAAATAACAATCGTCAGTTAATTCATTTACCTGAATGAGTTATTTAGTTTTATTATACAAGGTTTTAAGAGAAAAGGTTGTAGAGATCAAGGGATCAAAATACCTTGTTGGGAAACTCTTTGTTTTTCGGCTGCTTGTTCATAACTTTTTTATGTAAATAAATATAAACCCAGACATAGGTTCTTTATGTACGAAGAAGGAATTAATTTGATAAAATTATCTCAAAATATCTCAAAATTATTCATTTAATGTAAAGTTTCATGAAAATAGTAAAAAAAAAGTTTTATGTAAATTTAAGTAGTTTAATTTTAAATTCAAAAGCATATCCAATTTTATTTAAAATTGGATGCCAAACAACAGTAGAGAAATTGATATTAATATCCATTATTTTGACACTATTTAATGTTTCCTCATGGATACAAATACAGATTTCTCATTTTTTTTATTTTTGTTTTTTTAAAGCTGAATATTTTTGGAATGAATTTCTATTATTTGTCAAATTTCACATTTTTGAGAAAATTTAATCATTTTGGTTTTTAAGCGAATGACATGTGCACAGATATACCTGCATACCAAATTTGAAGTATATATTACAGAAGAACTTGGATAATTCGAAGCTGAAGGGACCATTGTAAAAATTTGAACTATCCAAAAATTCTAATTATTGAAATAAAAACTATATTGAATATGTTTATTATATAAAGTTGTAGGCCTATTTTCACCAATCAAAAGAAAATGATGCTTTTATATTATGTACAATGTAATAGAAAATATATACTATACTTTAACAAAATATTGTGAAATGTCCGATTGCCTTGTAGAATTAATTGTTTTTACGTTTGCAAAATCCTCAAGTACGTTAAGAGAATGAAAAACAGCTTCACTTACATTGGTTTGTCCTTCAATGTACCTCCGAAATTCACCTTTAAATTTTTGTTTTCCAATGAATCTGTCAAGAGCGTTTGTTCAATAAGTTGCCGGTAAAAATGCTTAACATTTTTTATAATGCCCTGATCCATTGGCTGTACAACTGAAGTCATGTTCGTAGGGGGGGAGGAGAGGAATAACCGTAACGTTATTCATAAGTGGGATAGACTTAAGCGCAGTACAAGTGTCAGTAAACAAAATGATTGTTCTGTTCTGTATACAAAAGGTTTTGTCGAGATTTAAAACAGACAGAGATTGGGCAGAGCATCAATCGACAAACTACTGTATCGGTACCTAGAGAATTCTTGGAAATCAGTACCGCATCTAGAATTACAATACGGGTACAAACAATAGCGGCTAGGCTATGTCCTGCCCCCTATCTACCTGACAGTGACCTATTTATTCAGCGATCCCTTTTACAGCACAGGATTTTATTTTTAGTGTTGATAAAAAAACTTTGAATTAAAGAAGTTGACTTTGAATTATCCATAATGTTTTACATTGACATCATATTAAGTTCAAGGGACCGAACCTAACCTTCTAATTAACGGTAATTTCGAATTAAACACGTTTGAATTATCCAAGTTCCTCTGTATTCCTAATTTATACATATTTTTGCAAAACACTCTTCACGTGTTATTCATTGGTTTGAGAAAGTGGTATAGTTTTATATTTCAAAGAAAACTTATAAAAATTACACTTTAAAAATCTTTAATGTTGTCTACAAAGTAACTTGGTTCGCCAACTGGAAATTCATACATCTAATTTCATTGAACATTTATTTATTTTCAAGTGGGCCTACTTTGTTATTCTCAGGCACAAGATTTAACACCATTTTGCTTTACAGAAAACATATTCTACTCTGTTAATAAGCCTTGTAGACCTTCATATTTAAATTCCGTTTAATTTGTTTCCTGGTTTATAATGTTTGTGGCCGGGTCATCATCTTTTTGCTTCTATTTATTTAAACTGGTAATAACTCCTCCGCTCAAATGGGCCTTGTACAGCTAACCTAAATTAATAAGAGCCTTACTACACAAGTGTTTTCATGAGTTTTTATATCTCGTTCATTAAGTTTCTTTTTTGTAAAAACGATGATAAAGCAGAATTGACATTGATACAAAATTTGATCAAGTTAATAAAATTGTCTAGTTTTTTAGAGGAGCAGTTACTATATTTAATTGTTAATCAGTTTTCTTTAAATGAAATGTAACTAACAAAAACCATAATAGTATATGCAATATTTGTAAGCTATTTTGTAAAATATAAACATGTTTTTATTTTGGATATTACCTATAGCTACCAAGGTTTTAAAATCTACTTTTTAGCAATATCTATACTGGAAGAAACAAGAATTCTCCTTCCAGTCATTTGGTCACTAACCTATTTTTATTACAATATAAACTAGTTACAAATAACTGACCATCTAACGGTTAATAATTCAGATCACACACACATAGAAACAATTATACGCTTTGCACAAAAACAAATAAACATAAAAAGTTGGTGCTGTAGTTACACATCAGTGTTTGAAAGCAAGTAATGTTTTTTCTAAATATTTTGTCCACATCCTACACATGCTTTTTTTGCTTATTCTGAGTAGTTTTTGTATTTTAGTTCTATTAGGAAAGCTAGTTTGAATAAAATATTTTCAGTATTACATAATTTACAATTTTTTAAGTTTTTTTACGTCTAAGCTAAGCTACTAGAGACCAGTTTACATCCTGTGCTTGATAATTCTTTTCAGGCAATAAGTGATTTCACAACCATGACTTCTAAATTATTTGTAAGAAATTTTGCATATTGTACAAATGTAAATAAATATACAAACAGCAATATCACAAATATTTATTGTTTCATTTGTTTTTTATAAGAACCTTTTTTGATAAGAGTTCTTTAATCCTCAACTTAAATCACTATTTTTAAGGAAGGTTTCTAAAGTACAAAGTTAAATGGGTTTTGAATCGAAGAACTTGAAATTTCTACAGCCTTACAGTAAAATATACTAGCGATTTGAATATTACAAGTATTTAGGAGGTTTTATAATTCTATAAATTATACTTTAAACTCGAATATACATTTAAATCTACAAAATAAAACTCCACACTAAGTAAAAGCTAACATTAATGAAAGTACACTACTTCCATGAATGTACTTAATTAAACTTAAGAGGTACAATAACAATAACACCAGTTGGAAGTTTCCAAATGAAACAGTATAAAATAACCCTCCACTTCATTTCTAAAGAAAGTTTTTTCTCAAACTTTACACACTATCTCGAACAGTAAAAGTAGCTAGCAAACTTTTGAATGTTGATTTTTTTATAATCACTGACCATTCCTTCACATAATAAGATTAAAATTGGAACATTTTGGCCGTTCCGAACAACAAAATTAAAGTTTTTAACTAAATCATTGAGTACTTTCTGAGAAATAACCCTACTTATTTTCTCTTTTGCAGAAATATAAAATATGTAACAGTATCATATCACTACCCACACTTTGGGTTCACTTCCCTTTGGCACCTAGACGAATCTAATAATACCTGATTTATCAAAAATGGTTAATTTGTTTATGGTGTAGAGAGTTATATATGGATATTTAAATATAGACAGATGAACACAAAATCTTCCATTACATTTTGCAGTCTAATAACTTCACATGTTCAAACAGCTTTCATGTGTCCTCCCTTTAAAGAGTAATAACATTCTAGAACACCATGTACAAATAAAACAAAAGAAGTGGTGTTCTGGAACGTCATTTATAGTGTTTTGTTAGCCTCACCACTTTCATTCATTTTTAAGACAATTAACTTGAGTTTTAGGGGGTGAGCTGGTTAGTCCGTGTCCTGCCCCTGGATACCTGTATTCTTCAAATACAGGGAACTGAACTCCAGCAGTAGCTGCTCTTTTGAGTACAGCCCTCTCAAACATCATGGCCAGTTATACTTCTTTTGAGAACTCAAGACAAGATTACAAGAAAAGTAACCGCAAACATCCAAATAAATTTAAAGTACTTTTATGGAATAGCCATGACAACCTTAAACAACTAAGGGGTCAACTAAATATTAGAAAAAAATTTAATAATCAGAGTGAGAGGCACAAGCAACTACAAAAGAAAAGTAATTTGGTGCCCTGACAGAGAAACAGCTGTGGAAATCTTCGAGACTGTGAAGGTCAGAGCAAAGGAGAAACTCAAGTTCCATGTATTGCTGGAAAGGGATGTCTCCAAACAAAAAAAAGTGAATAGAACATGTGCAAACACTGAGAGGAACACACCTAGCACTGGTCAGGTTAACATCCTACATTGGAATGCGAGATTTCTCAAGAATAAAACTGAAGACCTCAGACAAGAAATAAATAAAACAAAAGCGAAGATAGTGTGCATTCAGAAGTCTTTCCTATCACAAGATGAAACATTCCATCCAAAGTTTCAAGACTAAACTTTGATTAGCCACTCCTGAAAAAATAGAAGAGGAGGAGGAGTGGATTTTCTTCTACACAACTCACTGTTGATAAGCAACACAGCTAAATTCTCAACAACACTTATAGAAGCAGTGACTGTGGATTACAGGTACCCAGATCATGCAAGTTGACTATTGTGAATGCATATATACCCAGTCAAGGAGTAACCATGGGAGAACTTGACTCTATTAAACCCAAGACCAAAAACTACATAATTATTGGCAATTTCAATGCAAGACATTGAGCTGGGACAACGACAGCAAACCAAATGGCCAAGTGGTCTACCAATGGATACATAATGAGAATATGATTCTGTGGAAAGGAGGTCAACCTACCTACCAATCAACCAGCTCTGGCTCACTTAGCACCTTAGATCTCTCCATAGTGTCAGCAAATTTATCCCTGCAAATAAAAAACTGGAGAGTGGGATTTGATCTGGGAAGTGATCATCTCCCAGTCCACTTCACACTGAGTTCTTCCAAAGAGGTTGGTAACAAAAATCCAACACCACAAACCAAATACAAAATTAGTGAAGGTAACTGGGACACTTTCAGACAAAAAGTGGACGAGAATCTTTCCACCCACGACGACAGATTAACAGGCATAGAAAATGCTGTCAGTCTAGCAGCTGAAGCCAGCATACCAAAACTCAGAAGCAGGAAGTCACGTCCTGTGAACATCTGGTGGAATCCCATCCTCACAGAACTAAGGAGAAATAGACAGAAAGCCAGGAAAAGATGGATGAAACGAAGAAATACAAGAAGTAGAGATGAATACAATCGTACCAATGCAATTTTTCGAAGAGAAGTGTTGAAAGTAAAACGATCCAACTGGAGAGAATTTGTCTCATCAATCAACTCTAACACCCTAGCATCGACTGCATGGAGAAGATTTAAGAAAATTGAGGGAAGAAATGTCAAAACAATCGACCATATCAAAGCCAAGGACGATGAGATTTTTACAGAAGAAAAAGACATAGCTAACTTAATACAGAATATGCCAAAAAATTCGCAAGGACAATTCCCTTCCCAAAATTGACTAAAAGTCCTTCCGAGAAAGATATTTGAGATGCATCGCACACCGAGAAAAGAAAAGGCTATTGTCCTGAGTACCAAACGGCAACACACGTCCAATGCGTCTGACGGCACGCCGCTTCCAACAAACAAGGAAGTTTCAAAAGCGATGCTATTTATGCTACAATACAACAACAAAACCTAATAAAAACACGCAACTTAACATTGCAATTTTTACAAAATAAATAAATGGTGTGTTTGATTGAATTTAAAAAACCTATTCAATAATTACAAAACCGATGCCACAGGTTGTAAGTATTATTTTTTCAAATTCAATGAGTGGCTTGCTGAAGTTGATATATTTGGTTTAAAGACTGCAAAATTAATGAACTGTGAACTTATTATAACTGGATTATGAAGAATTCACTCTAAAATGAAGTAACAATACGTCTACAGAATGGCCATAAGGCAATTGAACGTAAACACAATTAGAGCAGTAGATATAGTCGATACTATCAGAATAATTGCGATCCTGTTACCACCACCTTCATAAACAGGTGGACCTGGAAAATGGGAAATTTTTAACCGCTTAGTGGCAGCCATAACGTACTGTTCAGGCAGGGAAAATTTTGATGGTATTCAATGCACTGTGTTATTTTACAGGATCATGATCATGTTCTATCTTGGTAAAAATATGGTTTGAGTACTTTGAACAAATTTAAAGAAATCAACTTTAGGAGCTCAACGAACCCTAGAGAATATTAAACCTGTTTTGGCTTCCTTCTTAAGAAACATTCTGTTCAGAACCACTCGTCATCTTTGCTCCGCAGCATTCAACGAATAATCCACTAAAAGTTACAATTCCACTTGTACAATGTGCAAATTGCAGCAGTAATGTAAAAAAACGATGGAAAAGATCTACCGTGGTAGCATTGAAAATGTATAGATGTTGTTAGAATCACGATCCTATGTTAATAGCCTCTCAAGGTTTCCGTTTGGTGTACTCTGTCATCACACAGTGCGATGGGGCTATATTTTTTTGAAAAGAGTGAAGAAGTGCAATGAATTTCACACCAGGTCTATGTTTGTAACTTTTGCGGCAGAATAATTTAAAAACTTCCTCGATATGGATAGTCCATGATTTCAGCAAGATTGTGTCCTTTTCCTTATTGCAAAACATCAATGACAGCTGATCGACCATATTTTGAAAAGCATGTAATCTCAAGCTTTGGTGACTTCTACTTGTGGGGCAGCTTTAACAACAAAATGTACAGCGCTCGACCAATAACAATCGCAGATTGGAAACTAGAATTTGTGAGATTTCCATGCAACATCTTCATGTCCAATTCACGGAATCTATACAATGGAATAGATACACATACTCAATATTGTTTGCAAAAAAATAAAATTGGTAAGTCAACCCTTAGTGGCATGTAGTAATTTTAATTTTCAACAATAGAACTTGCAAAAACATTTTTTAAAGTTGATGAGTTATTTCAAAATTTCTAGTTTTCCTGGTCCACCTAGTAGTATAAGTAGAGTTTAAAAATCGAATTTACTCAGTAGTGTTTGAAGAAAATGGTAAAAACATAATACGTAGCTTATTGACAACAGCTTGATCATGTTCAGACAACAATGATCCATCCCAAAACTCTGGACGAAGTCTCAACTGTTCCCATACTAACTCTGGAGTTAATCCCAATGGGGTATTCAATAGTGAAAACCAATCCGGAGTCCAAATTCCAGATAGTATCTGAAAACATAAACATTCAATATGACTAACAAAAAACATATACTATAAGAGGATGTAGTTTTGTTTACATTGTGCTATTTTCCCATCCAATTAAAATATCAAAACTAAAACTTTTTTTAAACAACTCAAATTGGACGTAGTTATGCAAAAAGGAACCATGCCACTCTGCCTCTAAACTGAGAAAAATGGCTTCAAAGTTGACAGTTGATTCTAATTCTGTTTGATGTGCTAGAATTGTTTTTTATTTTTTTTATTTTAAATTAATGATTTGTAATGATACAAAATTCGAATATACAAAGTAAACAGTAGTCACAT
>JAGFPH010000014.1:1598363-1624410 GCA_018207615.1 Philaenus spumarius | reverse complement strand
AAAAAAAAAGGGATGGTTAGGTGGGAAGAGAGTCAAGTTTACTGTTCTGAATTGAGAATAAACCATTTCATTACCATCCACCTGCAAGTACACAATATCCAGTAATGTATTATAATAATTGAATCAACACACTGGTAATTATTGATATTTTACATTTCGTTATTATTATGAACCTTCATTCAATTTGGTGAGTGCAACTTTGAATAATTCTGGCATCGCTTCACATGTATTACCTTCAAGCACCATTTCACATTGAAAATCTCCAAATAGTCAACTGACCAAATATCCATCCACCTCCTCAATCTTAAGATATAAATTCAACCAAAGACAAGCTTTTAAATTTAATATAACCTTTTTAGTTTAAGTCCAAATTGTAGTCATCCATCAATTCAACCTTTAATCATCCCATAATAATCATTCACTTTCATTAGGCCTAAGTTTATAAATAATCATCAATTTTAATGTTAATATTGTTTTAGTATTTAAGAATCGAACATTATGAATTGTTAATGACTTTTTTTTGAAGAATCAATTGTATTTTGTTATAACAGTTTAAGCTAGCCGGTAACCAAAACATTAACCCCGAGATTAAAAAAAAAAAAAAACTAATGTAACTACAGTAACCTAATTTGTATGTTATAAGCCAATAAACCCTTTATTCTGTAAAACACATTCATTGTCGTGTCTCTGTTTATTTTATAGTCGACAGTGAACGTGATAGGAAGGGAACACTATAGATTTTAGTTGTTATTTTATAAAGTAAAATATATAAACTTTGGCAGAATTTTAAAATAATAAGGAAAAATGTGGGTTGGTTCCTTTTGGTATTTTTTCAATATTTACAGCAAATAGTGACCATGTTACTTGGTTCCTTTTTGCATTATAATGTAAAGGTATTTAAGTTTAGTTAACCCTTTGGCTCTCAGCGTCGGATTTTTCGGATGTTCGGAAAAAAATCATTAAAAATCTATGTAAATTTGAGGATGAATGAAAGTAGTGTTCCCCCATATGTCGTAGATGTTTTTTTTTTTTTTTTTTTTTTATATACAAAAAAAACACAGTAAAAATTTTCAAAACATCTCAAGCCTTTAGACCAGGTAACTAATCATATCCCGTCAGCTTGGAAGCGAGCCAACCACCGTTTGCTTTACTTCCGCCCTCCTACCCTCAAACCACAGATATGAAAAGCTACCTGGTCTCACGAGAATCGAACCCGAAGACCCCACGTTACCTCTCGGCTACTAAGACTTGTACAGGATAAAATGCTCTTAGATACTTTACAAAGCAACCCATATTGCCTATCTCGCCCCTTCTTGCCTAGCGTCGTTATAAGCGAATTCTTTTCTTCGGGTTAAAACTTTGTTATTTCGAAATAGTAGTGTAACTTTTTTATTTAGCTAGATATTGTCCCAAAATTTTTAACATAAGTATTCAACAAAATGTGTCTTAAAGTTATATGCAAGTTTTCAAGTAATATATTTTTCCTCTATCTGTTTTCTTTATACAAACTTTTTGTTATGGTATGTAATTTTGTTTTTTCTAAATTTGTTGGTATTTTAGAAAAAATTTTATAGTAGAAAATATTATTTATAGGTCTACTATTCCTTTCAAATCCTTTCAAATTCGGAGAAAATGCCTGGGACTGAAAGGGTTAAACTACATGGTTCTTTTTCGCAAATTATGGTTCTATAAATGATTGTGTTACTTCAATATTGCAATAAAGAACCAAGCTACTTGGTTTTCAAAGGTAAAATTTAAAACTAAAGGTTTGAAAGAACCAAAGCACTTGAAACTTTTTTGTAAAATGTAGAAGTTCCATTATCAAATTGTCTGTTTTTTTCTTTAAAATAAACAAAATATCAAGTATTGTGAGGCTTGATTCTTTTTTGCAGAAAATAAAATTCACTGAGCTGAACAACATGAGACCCATATCTCATTTTTCACAATTTTGTGGGATGGTTCCTTTTTGCATAACTACGTCCAATTTTCTTTCATTTTAGTTCAGTCAGTCTGTGTGGTGATTTATATTAAAGACCAGTAAAGAATACCGTTGTGGCGGCCAATAGGATGGGCGCGCAGCGTTGCCATATCTACTAGTCTCGAACACTCCTGGTATTTACTGCTCTAGGCTTGAGCGCACAGTTTAAAGAATTATAAATGCGTTGAGTCAGCCGCGTTCAGTTAGAAGCGTGGGAAGAACATGACAACCAGTGGCGGCTCGTGCTTAGGTTCACTGGTTCAGTGAACCCCCAAGCAAATTGCGTTAATAAAATAATATTTTAACAACTATAAATATTTAGTTCTTGGTTTCATAAATCTAACAATATAGTGTGAAAAGTTGTTAAAATACGACAGAGAGTTACAACGCGCAGCTCTACTACATCGTTTTCAGCTGCCTGGTTCAATCCAAAGAATGAACCTCCTGGCCTAGGCGAGGGGGTACAGGGGAACAGCAGGGGAATAGCGTTTCTAGCATTGCTTTTCGCTGCACGCTAAATGCAGCGACTCCCGACTCCTTCCGAAGATAGCCGAAGCTGCAGTTCACAACTAACTTTGTTATGGTGTTTGTAGTTGGTTTGTTTACTTCTTTGATTTATAGGTTATGTCAGTTATGCATTCTATGAAGTTCATGGCTTAAGTTTGTGTTAGTGTAGGCATATTTTTACTATTGCTAAATAATATTATTGCAGTTCAGTGTTATTATTAGCGTTGTGTTAAGGAGAATGAACATCGTTACATCTTTGCTAAGGGTAACTTTTCTTCTTTACCTCTTGGGAAAAGTGTGCTATTAAAGTGTACAGGTCACTTCATTATTATTATTAAAGTGTTACTTCATTATTTAATTTATGAGTCACTTTATGAACTAAAAACTTAATTAAACTAATGAATAAAGTAGAGGTTACTATGTAAGACAACATTGTTCTCGATTTTCCATTTATAATAATTAATATGTATATGGTACTCAAATCTATCATGAAAAGTTTAACCCGATTTATCTCATTGCATGTTCAGAAATTTGCAGGAACCCCCCCCCCCCCCCCTATGGGGAATCTATGGGGAATAGATTTGAACCCCCAAGGTAATAATTCACCAGCCGCCACTGATGACAACGTCGCACTAAGTCGATTGGAGCTTTCAAGGTCTCGGTGTACATAAGCCAGTCCCTCAACGGTATTCTTTCGTGGTCTTTACTGTAATTTGCAACATTTAATTTTCCTAATATTGCATGTTCGAGTCAAGCTATTGAAATTTTCTTTTCCCACTCTTTTATCTATGATAGTTAAAAAAGAGGTTGTGCAGAAATGTATGTCAACCAACACAAATTCAGTTTTTAGAAAAAAAATCTTTGAAAAAAACATTTTCTTAGAAACACCTATTAACCCGTAGCGCTTGGTTGTGGTATTTTCATTCTTCCTTTGAGCTCAGAAGGCCACACATAGTGACCCTTGCCATTTTTTCAATTAGGATGGCGCTAAATCGATGTCCTACACACAGTGGTCTCTCACTCCATTCGTCCATGGCTCGACTATCCTACCTGTAGTGGCCCTGTACTTTGTTTTATACTTCTGCCTTATATATATAATGTTTTATTCATTTTTAAATTCCCAATCAATGCTTCAAAATGTTTAACTATCTGAAGACAACAACATATCCGCCAATTTATACTCTTTTCGAGTTATAGCGTTTAATCGTAGTGTGTGTAGACGGTCGAACTGTGCTATACAACTTTGTGTTATTTTGTTTGAAGAATTGCTTATGTTTTCGAGTAAATACGGATTTTAATAGTGATCTACGGTCTGATACAATAGAGAATTGGTTTAGCTATTTATTAACTATCTACTCCTATCAAGTGTTAGATTAGATTGATATCATACTCAGCATTTTGCAGATGGAAGTGCTAAATTTTTTAAAGATACTCATAGTTTTCACTCCTTGTTTTCTATCCAACCACAAAAGTTGAAGTAAATGGAATAATAAATTCATTGAAGAATAGAAAAACTCCCGGTTTTGATGGTATAACGCTTGTTATATTAAGGAAATATATGTTTACACTGTTGATGTTCTCATGTATTTGATTAATTTCACTTTAGTATTGGGGAATTTCCATCTATATTAAGAAATGCAGTAATGAAACCTCTTTATAAGAAAAAAAAAAATGGATCCCAGTAACTACACCTATTGCGTTGCTTTCATTTGCTTCAAGGATTTTAGAGAAAGTTGTAAAACAAAGATTGGCAAACTTCCTTGAAATAATAGTTTTTTTAGTAGGAGCCAATTTGGTTTCAGAAATAAGTTTAACACTAATGATGTGTTGCTCCAGTTTATAAACCAAGTCTATGAAAGCATAAATGAATGTTGTTGTATTTTTATAGACATAACGAAAGTGTTTGATTTATAGATCACACTATTCTAATATCCAGAATGTACAATGCAGGTATCCGAGGAGTTGTTCTCAAATGGTTTAGCTCATATTTAGTGGATAGGACACAACAAACTAAGGTAAGTTTAGGATTGAGTGAACTGGGAAGTATTCTTTTCGGGATTCCTCATGGGCTCTCCAGCCCGTTATTTTCAATATATGTCAACATTTTATGTAATCATGCATTTAAGGATGAGTTGGTTGCATTTGCAGGTAACATGATTTTTTTTATAAAGTAGACTCTGTGGAACAATTTTATGAACTTGCATGCAAAGTGATATCTGTCCAATGTGTTGGTAGTTTTCAAGAAATTACATGGTCATGAACCCAAAATGTAAGTATATTATTTCTAGTATTACCAAAAACATATGTTTCTCTGATCTATTGAAGTGGCATAAATTGCAATTTGAATTTACGTCCATGGACTCCGATTGTACAAGTACAAGAAATTCAGTATTTGGAACTGATTGTTGATTCCAATCTTACTTGGAAGAAACACACAACTTATTTAAAAAATATATCAGGCTATTTTATATACTCAGAGATACGTATGTAACATGAAAGTATTGAAAATTATCTATTTTGCTCTGGTTAGTTCTAAGTTAGAATATGGTCTCATATTTTGGGGAAGGACTGACGTTACAACATTAAAGCCAATAATTGTGCTGCAGAAGAATTTTGTTGCATAAACCAAAAACCGAGCATACAGCACCTCTTAAAAAAAACTAAATATATTATAATATAATAATACAGTACCTTATATTGTTCCATCAGTGACCTCTTTTCATTGATTTATTTCATAGTTTCGGAAAGTCTAGTTCATCATTAGAATCTCTTGTTGAATGGAGATCATCAAAACATTAAGTAAAAACACACAAACATATAAAACAACAACACAGTTAACAGGTGTACACCTTATGGCTACCGGATGTGGCCTGGATTAATCCATGTGTCGTATAGGTTGTTCGAGTCAAAAGTAGCCATAAGGTGTACACCTATTAAATGTGTTGATGTTTTATGTGTTTTTACTTAATGTTTTGACGATCTCCATTCAACATTTTAACGCTGACACTCGCATGTTACCCAATATTTTCAGCCATCAACTTTGTACAATTTGTATATAATTGACGCCTATCAATATAATTATATTTTAGCGTTTAGTAAGCTGTTTTCTTTGTTTTAATTGCTTTTTCAGTTAACTGAAATTTAATAAAACCCAACTCCTTTTGTACATGGGAAGATAGCCTCAACATTCGTAGAGGCTTCCGAGAGTCTAACTCCTACAAATTGTAAGGGATTACTGTAGTTGATATTCTATAAACAAATTATCTAATCTTTCAATCCTCTTTTTTCTTTTCATCTAGGTTAATATAAAAACCAACCAGGGGTTTTCAGGCTCTATAGAATAGTGAACATTGTCAAAGTTTATTAAGAAATGTTTATAAATATTTGTATACAATACCTGATCAAACGGTTTTCCTCCAACATGAAACATAGTGTACAGAAGTGTGTCTGAGTTGGGAGGAGGTGAAGTTACACCCAATGTTTCTATCAACCATCTGCTCTCAGATTTCAGATAATGGTACAAAATCTGTTACCGAACAAAAACTTAATTTGTAATAGTATATCACCTGATAAGAATGTCAAGTTGTTTTGGAGGGTATGTTTATTTGGTTGGCGTATAACAGCTTTGTTACTGAAATATACATAATACATAATAAAACTTTGATTGTCCTGCCCTATTACAGGTATCAGCAAGTAAAATGCAAAATATCAACTCCTATAAAAGCGAGTGTACATCTGTATGTACATAAGTGAGTAACATAATATAATATAAAAGCTGATTTCACCCATCATCAGTAATACTTAAACAAAACCCAGCGTAGATTATATTTTGGGGTTGTGTTTACAACTTCATCAATTACTACAATTTCTTGTGACTATAATATTTAAATATGAGTTATGGAACTAATGTATGATATAATGCGTTACAAGATTTGTTTTGAGGTTATAAACTGAATATAAATATAACCTTTTATCATCAATATGTTCGTTTATACAAATTTAAAGAAGAAATACCTATTCGTTTAACTTCGGAAACATTCGTACATCTTCGTATAAGATATAAAAATAATCCATTATTAATTTCTTTATTATAATATTAATAACTTCTAAATAATTTAATCCATCAACATGAAATAAAAATCAATTAAAAGATAATATTTTTATTTCTCTTTGGATATATAACCAACTCCTATAAAAGCGAGTGTACATAAAAATACATGAGTAACATATAATATAACAGCTGATTTCACCTATCATCTGTAATACTTAAAAAAAAAACAGTGTAGATTATAGTTTAGGGTTATGCTTACAACTTCAATTTCTTGTGAAGTTGATTTTTTTAATTATGAGTTGTAGAATTATAATATTTGCTTTGAGATTATAAACTGTATATAAATACAACCTTTTGTCATCAATATATTTGTTTTTACAAATTTAAAGAAGAGATACGTATTAGTTTTTCAGAAATATTCGTACATCTTGTACTTAAAAAAACCCAGTGTAGATTATAGTTTGGGGTTATGTTTACAACTTCAATGGTTATAATTTTTTGTGAAGTTGATTTTTTTTAAATATGAGTTATAGAACTAATGTATGCTATAATACATGTTATAATATTTGCTTTGAGGTTATAAACTGTATATAAATACAACCTTTTAATATGAATATATTTGATTATATAAATTTAAAGAAGAGATACCTATTCGTTTTTCGTACACATTTTACCGAGTTAAAAATCCCCGTCAGCATATTGTCCGCGAGAGGAAAGAAGTCTCCTGAGCCAGGACGGTATGCAGCAGTGTTTGTATGTTACTGCACGGCATTTGCAGGCGCTCCGCATTGTCCAAACCTTTCGCACCTCATAGTTTTGTTTCTGCTAATGTGGAATCCCTGTAGAACAGCCGTTAAGTGCAGGGCTATAGAATACTTGGGCTAGACCAGTCCGCCACGGAAAGCTATGTTTTATTTTTTATTTTTGTCATCAATAATTGAATTACTCTAGGTTTAAATTTGATTATAATTATTTGTATAATATACAATATACTAATGTTAGCGTACTTTTAATTTGATTCTCTGAAACATTTCTGAAAAATAAATACGAAATTGAACAAAATGTGTCACATTATGGAAAATAATTGTATTTATTACAATGAACCACCAAAACTTGAATGACATACTGCAGTTTAATAAAATATGTGTAATACTTATAAAATAAAACACATAAAAGTTATAAATACTTACACATAATGAGTAGCTTATATGCAGATGTGCACATGACATAATAATTACTATTGACATAAAATATATATATAAAAAAAACTGCTTTATATAAATTTTCCTTCCCTAGGCCTTAGGGAATAGTTAATTTAATAGTTGAATTTAAACAATTGAACTATTTAAATTTAAATTAACACTGTGCAATTTAACTTAGTCTACAAGTTTAACTTAAAATTATGTTTTATTTTTTATTTTTGTCATCAATAATTTTATTACTCTAGGTTTAAATTTGATTATAATTATTTGTATAATATTATATATTTATTTATACAGGGTGCGTTTTAAATGTCCCCCCCCCCTAATTTTTTCCGCATTTCTTAAGATATCGACTCCCAACCACCGCCAAACATCATTGATTAGTTTATACTTTCTTTTGATTGGGATCACATTTTTGGCCGCCATCTTGGATCCGCCATATTGGAATGAACTTTTATTTTTTAAATGTAAAGGTAAGGTTGTGACCCATCATTTCAAACTATTTTTTTCCGTACAACACGATGCCGCAATCGGTTTTTAATTATCTGCTTTCGTTCTCAAAATATTAACAATTTTGTAAAAAATTTAAAATTTTCAAAAATCCCTTGTTTTATTCATTTTTTTTTAAATATCGACCCTTTATCTACAGATATCACAGTTTGGTAGTAGCTTATAGATTTTTATTAAGTTATACATTTTTACTGCCATCTTGGGTACGCCATATTGGATTGAGATGCTTGTTTTTAATGTAAATGTGGTGTTGTGACACATGATTTTGATCTAATTTTTGCGCTTTACACGCTCCCGCAATCAGATTTTCAATTTACATCCCAACAGGCCAATTTGCTTGAAATATGTCACAGAATTAGTCAGTAAATTTAGTAAATAAAAAGTAAATAAATTTAGTAAAAATTTACTAAATTTAAGGTAAGGTCACAACCTTACCTTTACATTTAAAAAATAAAAGTTCATTCCAATATGGCGGATCCAAGATGGCGGCCGAAAATGTGAACCTCATCAAAAGAAAGTATAAACTAATCAATGATGTTCGGCGGTAGTTGGGAGTCGATATCTTAAGAAATGCGGAAAAAAATAGGGGGGGGGGACATTTAAAACTCACCTTGTATCTAATTATTCTGAAAATATTAAGTGCATTTTGCTAGTAAAGATTTTTTAAATCCCATCTTGTATGTTTTGTTGTATTTGTGAGTGTTTTGACGACGTGGGTTTTATACAATGTTATTAAATTAATTAATTAATTATTCGTACAATAATTATTACAGTACAAACACTGCAATAATTTACGAATTTTACATGTACTTTATTTCTATTTAATACAGTAGTTTTTCTTTTTTTAGCGACCGCTAATAATCAAAACCGCGAATACCAAGACCGCGAATGTCGAGGGATTTACTGTATATAAGTTTTTTTAGTAGGCCTATCAACAAGCTTTTGCTAGTTTTGTATATAAATTTAAAATGGTTTACAATTTAATATTGTATAGTAATTTAAGAACTTGTAAACACTATGTACATAAGTGTAAATATAATCTTACTTGTAAAAATACAATAACTGTTTTTCTTACTGCCTAACTGTACAAAATTTTACAGTAACAACGTTCTTTCTTAATAACAAACTTTTTTATAGTAATCCTATACCGTAATAAAGTTAGTTTTTAAAACTGGAAGGCTTATCAAACCTTAATGGTTTTCTCAACACTATTAACACAATTAAATAGCTACAATAAAGTAAAACCTCAATTGGCTATTTTACATGTTTTGCCACAGTGAATGTGACCGCAGAATGCCGTGTGCAACGTAAGCTTAGCGCCGACTCAGATAAGCGCCTGCAATTGTTTGAATAGGCAAAAGCTCAGGGGACTTCTTTCCTCTCGCAGACAATAGTTAGGTAGGCCTTAATGTTGTTTTTAAATAGTTTGTTTTTTAAATGATGTATTTCAGATGTGTATATAATTAATCAGCCTGTGATTTTTCACAGGGACTTACTAGTAACGTATATAAATACAAAATTTTAACAAATAGGCTTACAGTTTTATAATCCTTTTAATTGTACACATTTACTGAGTTAAATCCCCAACAGCATAGTTAAGAAGGCCTAGATAAAGTCTGTTGTTTTTAAATAGTATTTTTCTAAATGATGTATTTCTGATGTGTATCTAATTAATAAGACTGTGATTTTTCATGGGGGCTTACTAGTTATTAAAATATAAAAGAAAATGTATTTCATGTTCTGGAAGAATTATCCACAATTCACAGACCTATCTCCTATTAAAATATTAATGATAAAAGTTCTTAGAAAAATAAGTCTGGAAATGCTTAATTTTTTAGTCATGGTTTCGCCCTGATTTCAGCACGATCCATAAACTAAGAAAATACTGAATTTCTAGGGGCAAAATAGAGGTGAAAATTGTGTTTAAAAAACTGATCCAAGAAGAATACCTCAAAGCATAATTAATTTTAATTGAAAGACCCATCATGAGGTTTGAAATGCAATAATGTTGTTAAAATAATAGATAAATTAAAAATTTTAAAAACCCTCGAACGACTTGACAGATTTTCATGAATCATCTTGAAAGCCAAGAACACTCCGATCAAGTCACCTTTCAAACAAAAAATACTAGTAAATCAAAATCGGTTCATCCTTTAGGGAGCTACGATGCCACAGACAGATAGAAACACATACAGACACACACGTTAAACTTATAACACCCCACTGTTTTCGTGGGGGGTTGTTAACGTGTAAAGAGATAATTAATTACTTAGTAAATAAAAAAATGTACACCATTTTATTTTGAGAAAATAAAGTCAATTAAAACCAAATACAACTTTATGGATCCATTTTTTACTCCTGATGCAAAAAGAGTGTTATATAAGTTTGACGTTTGTATCTGTCTATGGCATCATAGCTCCCAAACGGATGAACCGATTTTGATTTAGTTTTTTTTTAAAGGTGACTTGATCGAGAGTTTTCTTAGTTATGTATTATTATTTTTAATTTTCAGCTTACAGAATTCCTCAGCAAGGGTTAATTTTAATTACAAGTGAAAAAACATGGACCAAGACCGACCGGGATTTGAACCTGGGACCTTTACGATTCCGTCGTAACGCTCTACTGTCTGAGCCACCAATTAAGATTGTTTTTAATGTTGTATACACGAGGTATTCAGTCTGTTAGTTCAATGATTGCAGTAAAACCGTATAAGTGAGATAACATCGACCATTATCTGGAGTGATCAGGGTGGCTCAGACGGTAGAGCGTTACGACGGAATCGTAAAGGTCCCGGGTTCCAATCCCGGTCTTGGTCCATGTTTTTTCACTTGTAATTTAATTATTCTTAGTTATGATTCAAGAAAATCTCTTTAGTCGTTCTGGGTTTTTAAAATTTTTTAAATTTATCTGTTATTTGAAAGTGCAAACCTTTTTTTATGATTGGAGAATCCATGATTATAATATAAAGGTAAGAAATGACATCATGTTACTCCGGTACATCTTAAAATAGCTACAAAGAATCCTTTATACAATAATGGAATATTTAATAATGTGCCTGACCATTGACCATATTAAACAGGAAACATTACCAAAACATTACAGGAGTCGGTTGCTTATAAGGGATTCTATTATGTCTTTGAGTTTTTGACATGTAGGTGACACAGTTAAGTTAAAAAGTTAAAATTTAGTAAATTTAAAATTGTTGAACTGAAATTGTTTACTTGAATTTGAAGTAATTGAATTGTATTTAAAATTATTTATGACATTTTTAGTTTTAAGAATTTGTAAAACATGTGTTATATTGTGTAAACATGCTTCAACCTCACTTGTGAGGTCAAATAATGGATATTTAAATTTAAAAAATTGAAAATCAAGAACTACAAATAATGATTTTCTTGAAAACTATGGGGATCAATTTCCATCCAATTGTTTTTTAAATTATATAAACAACTCCAATTTTGAGTATGGCCTCATTTTACCATTAAATGGAAAATTGAGAACAATATTGTTTTACATATTAGCATACTTTATTTATTAGCAAGAGGGAAACAAACATACAAAGGAATAAGTCAGCTGTTTACGTAACACAGGTGTGAAGCAGAGCTTCGGGTGGAATCGGGAATTTTTGTGTGCAAACTGCAGTGATAAACAATGTTATACTGGCAATTCCCCGTTCATCCCCCTACCCCTGCGTCCAAGTCAAGAGGTTCATTCTTTGAGTTGAACCGGTCAATGTATACGACACTTCTACAGCCGCATTTTTTAACTCGCTGTCGTATTTTAACAACTTTACAATCTATATTATTGGATTTACCAAATTCAGAACTAAATATTTTGTAGTCATTAAAATATTAAAGTATTAAAAATAATTGCTTGGGGATTGACCTAGCACGAGCCACCACTGGGTGCTTCTAAGTATGAAAATAAGGTAAAAGTTACAGTTCACAGACCCACATTGTTTCTGCATACTGGACTGTGTCTACTTAGTTGATGTTTTAAACACAAATATTACTGAAAAAACATACGATGTTGAAAATCTGTATACAAAATTGGGTTTTCATATTACCAATGTAGACAAATATTGTAAAATCATAGATACAATTCTGATCAAATATATACTAAAGCCTAACCAAATATCATAAAAACATACGATTTGAAACTTCATCAAAATACGTCCATTATTAGAGAATTTCTATAAGGAAGATGAGCTACTACAGTTCTTAACTGAGCGAAGCAAAGTAGTCCATAACCCGAGGCTTCAAAGTCGAGGTGCAAACTTACAAAGCAAGTTTTTCCACTGCGAGTGTAACGAAGCAGCGCGTGAGCAGCTATTCTGCGACTTTGTAAGAAAACCAATTTCCCAAATCGTTAGTTTAAACATATAAACTTAATTTTGAAAATTTGCTCAACTCACATCAGCGGTTCAGCTGAGTGGTTGAATTATTTTTGAGTTTGATGTATGTAAGCTAATTAACAAAAGCATGTAAATTTTAAAGAACAACATACCTTAAGAGCTTTGCATCCAATTTCTGTAAAGAGTAATTTGCTAACTTCTACTTCACATAAATGTTGGGAACATTCCAAACCACTCTCTTGGTCATTATCGGTCAAATCTCTGAAATTTGCAACAGAATCAATTAATCAGTGGTGATTTAATTCAGTGGTGTTTAACATTCTCGAAGCTAAAGAAATACTTACTTAACAGCCATCAATAACGGTTCAAGCTGTTCATCTTCTACATTACAAAATGACTCCGCTATCGGTAGATGTACAAGTTGAGAATACATTGCTGATATAATTATCTGAACTAGGACAGAGCCACACATTGGGTTTATATCTGCTGGCAGAGAATCAGTTAGTAGATTGCAGCACGAGACAATGCCATCAGGTAAACAGTCAATTACATGAGACAACATCTCTACAGCTTCAGGCAAGGAAATGACATCTGATTCCTGAAAAAAGGTAATGTTATAAAGTCTATGGTCTATCTTCACTCCCATTAGAAAATTTTACAGGAACGGTAATTATCCATATAAAAGAGGCTTCACTGTATAGTATATATCTACTTAAATAAAGCTAGACAGTAACACTGATTCACTGACATTAATTATTCGGCACTTCCCGTAATCAGAACACCCTCGACCTCATACTTGAATTAAAGCTCTCGACGAGAAACTTTTGAGAAAATTGCCAGAATAAAATTTTTTTTTATTTTGGAAGCCCCTTTTGGGCGGGAAAGATTTTTTGAATTTTTCAATTTCTTCATTTTCCCACTTTGAACGCATTTAGTAAGAAAGCGGTAAGAGATAGAAAAAAATGTTAAATACAAAAGTTGTAGAAAATTAGATTTCAAAGAAGAGATTTTCTGTCAGAATCAAGATCCAATCATCCATTTAGCCACTATTCATCCGAGAAGGAAGGCTCCGCCCAAAGTCCATAAAGATAGACGATTTCACCGATTCACTGACATTAATTATTAGGCACTTCCCGTAATCGTACCCCCCTCGACCTCATACTTGAATTAAAGCTCTCGACGAGAAACTTTTGGGTAAATTGCCAGAATTTAACATTTTTTAATTTTGGAAGAACCTTTTGGGCGGGAAAGATTTTTTCAATTTCTTCATTTTCCCACTTTGAGCGCATTTAGTAAGAAAACGGTAAGAGATAGTAAAAAATTTTAAATACAAAAGTTGTAGAAAATTCAATTTCAAAGAAGAGATTTTCCGTCAGATTTAAGATCCAATCATCCCTTTAGCCGCTATTAGCCCGAGAAGGAGCTCCGCCAAACAATCCTTCAAATTTCCCATGCTAATCTTATGGAGATAATGTTTAATGAGTTTGAGTCAGCTGCTAAATAAAACAGCTGATTTGTGCTCGGTCACCTATGTACAAACGAGCCAAAGATTAACGAGATTCTTTAGCGAATTTTCCAACTGCGAGCGAAGCGAAGCAGCCATCTGAGGCGGGGTTGGGACGCGAAGCGTCCAGGGGCAGAGCCCCTAGTAGTTATATTATGTATATAATACCATATTATAAAGAGGAATGAAAGTTGGTATGGATGATTTATATAAAAACTATATTTATCTAATTAAAATTGAACTTTTATGTTAACCTCTTCTTAGTGACATTGGCAATGTTTCACCAAGTTTCTAAAAAAATATGTCTCAGCAGTGATTGAAAAATAAATAAATTTATATATAAAAAACTTTTGCCATCATTTAAATATAGGAATTTAAATTATACAAAAATTACTAAAGATCAGTCATTTTGACACTCAACTACCGATAAATGAAAAACATTAAATGCTGCTACACACCGAATGTTTACTATTTAGTGCTATAATATATATAGCAAGGCTAAGCAGCAATCAATAAACTGCATACTGATAGCACACTATAAGCTATAAAGTTTAGCGATATAATGCAACTACCGAATTTGGATATATTTATCGCTATAGCAGAGTTGGCACATGCGTACAAGGGTTCTATTTCCCACAATCCAACTTATTAGCTTAGTTTTCAAGACTTGGTTACTGTTACAAAATGAAATGAGTTGTTATTTACTTTTGTTAGACAAAATGGTGATAAATGTTTAACAATAGTATAATAATTGTACTAGCAAGCACAATTACGTAATATAACAGTAATATAGAGTAGATAGTTATGTAACTAGAATTGGTGTAAATCACAGAGTTGTAGGTTATCATCAAAGTAAGATTAGACTGGGAAAACTGAGTGCAGGCAAGAGTTTTTAAAAAGGGAGGATAGATTAGAAAGGAGGTATTTTTGGGAAAGGTTCCTGAGTGAGAAGAGAGGTCTTGGGAGACAGGGAGCTTCGGGGTGTAGACGCCAGCAAGGGTGTCAAGGAGAGACCAGAGAAGCTTTTCCTGTGAGGTGTGCCAGCCCAGGTGGACGTTAGAGCAAGGTAGCTAAGCTGTCCGATTGTTGGAGCCACCATGACAGAGTGAATAAGATGAGGACACAGTTTGTGGATATTAAAGGGACAATTGTTTTATGTAAATTCTGTGTTAGAATCAGTTTCTGTGGGTTGATCTATTGGGAGATTTATATATGTATATTTTAAAATAATTCATATTTGGGGAGTAGACATTTGTACTCAGTTTTGCCGTTGTGTAAAGCATACGATTTAGACTAAGGTTTATTATTGTTGTTAACACATAGTGTGTAGAATTAAATGTATTTAGTACCAAAGTTAGAGTCAAGCAAGTAGTCACATTGTATTTGTATTGACTTAGTTGTCATTTAGAAGGAAAATGGCAGGTTCAATGGAAGAGATAAAGAGTCATTCTTGTTTGTGGTTAACTAGTAGCTCTGACTACAACAATATAAATTTAAAGAACTCAAGTTGAGAAGTGACAGCGAAGAATTTAAATAGAAGAGGTTATCAGTGATTTTGTTTGTAGGGTACCGGTATTGTTAAAAATGTACAAAATTTTACAATGTATTTTTTATTTCATAAATAAGCCTACAAAAAATAAAGGTAAAAAATGTGTATCAAAAGAAAGCACATGGAAAACTTCCATAACATTTTGATAGCAACTAAGCTATATATTGTAGATAAATAATGAGCTTGACTTGTGAGAAGATATACTTGATAGACTAAACTCGGAGTTATAGTTTGACTATTGTAGCTTGTGCATCACTGAAGATGGCGACTTTGTTGTTGAAACGCGTTTGAGTTAATAAACGTATTAGTTGTGAGATTTTGTGTTCTAAGTTTATTCTATCAAGTATATATTGTAGCTGTTGGTTTGCATCACTGATGTGGTATACAAGGTACCTCGCAACCATTCCACCAAACTTTGCCTTGTTATTCAGCAGGTCAAAACTAGCAAATAATACGATATAACTTTAGGAGTTGTCTGTCTACTGTATATATGTGTTTTTAAAGAAAAAAAATATTATCTCATGAACATTTTAAAATAAATTCATGAAACTCAGCGTGAAAGTTCATCACATTGGTTTGAACAAATTTTCAAAATTTTATTTCGCTGGACTTATCAATTTCAAGATGGCGGCAATTCAAACTTTTCAAAGTTAAACATCTAAAAAGAACTAAAGATTTTACAAAAAAATATTAACATACAATAATTTAAAGAAGAATCCAATGGTGTATCAATTTTTATCATTGATTCAAGGGCAATCAAGGGTAACTGAGAAAATACAATAACTCTGGTTGAAAGTAGTTTTCATTGATTACAATATTGACGGAAAGTGATAATGGAAACTACTTTCAATCAGAATTATTGCATTTTCTCGGTTATCCTTAACTAAACGATAAAATGTGATACTCCGTTGGATTAGTCTTTAAGTTGTCTACATATTTAAATAAATTTTTGTAAAATCTTGAATTTTTAAAAATATTTTACTTTTAAAAGTTTGAATCACCGCCATCTTGAAACGGATAATTTCAGCAACTTACAATTTTACATATTTATGTAAACCAATGAGATAAACTTTCATGCTGAGTTTCATGAATTTATCTTGAAGCGTTCATAAGATAATAATTTAAAAAAAATTTTAAACGCACACATAGAGAAAGATAACTTCTAAAATAAGCAAGATAGGACACATGTTATATCATATTATGTGCTAGTTTTGACCTGCAGAATAAAAAGACAAAGTTTGGTAGATTGTTTGCGAGATACCCCCTGAATAGTATAGCGTTATATTGCACTA
Source organism: Philaenus spumarius (assembly GCA_018207615.1). Lineage (NCBI taxonomy): Eukaryota > Metazoa > Arthropoda > Insecta > Hemiptera > Aphrophoridae > Philaenus > Philaenus spumarius. Next base: position 1,607,463 of record JAGFPH010000014.1, on the reverse strand, counting down.
TATAATATAACATTCGGTATGCGGCAGCCTTAACTTGCTGTAAAGAAGCTGAACTATACATATGTATTACTAAAACAAATTATTACACACCTCCAAACATTGTTTGATTACTCTAATGACGGGAGTAATGCACGGAATAAGTGGTTCCATAATTGCTTGAAGCCATGGAGGCCTAGTCTGATTCCAAACCTATAATAAAAAAAAAGAGAAAAATTTTGTCACCTTAATACAAAATTAGAATGCATTTATTAAATAATTGCCTGCACTGTTAAACCTACGAAAGAAATATAAAACTATCCGTGACAGAAAATCAACACACTGAGTTTGTATTAATGAGAGAAACACTGGAATAAAAATTAAATGAGAAACAGTGGAATAAAAATTTAATGTAAAACAACAAATATTTGGTTTTTAGAAATCATTCCAGTAATACTTTCTGTAATATATTGGAAGTATTAGGAAATGATATGTTAATTTTAATTTAGAAAAACTTTACTGTGCCCACATTAGCGGACTAAACTGGGACAGAGTGAATTGTTAAAAATGATTTAAAAAGTGGAATATCAAACGAACATGAGTCATTTCAAAGATATTCATAAGCCTACACAAATATTTCTTTATAATGCATATACATAAATATAAACTATTTCACTGCTGTATTGGGGGACAACAGTTGGATCCCTCATGTGCTGAATTAGGTCATATCGGCAGCAGGACAACGCAGTATTTTCCGCCCGGAAAGATTAGTTAAACTGAAAATAGAAATGAAATTTATGGCTGATAAATGTACTTTTTTATTTTTTTTATATTATTTGTTAAATTTAAAAGATTGCTTTAAATAAATGATATTTAAAAAGATTTTCAGGTGACTGACAGTCATTCAAGCTTAGTTGTATTTCTGGAAATTATCTGCTAAAAACAAAATAAATTTAATAAGCATTTGTGTCAATACATTTTCAAAGCCTACATGAAACTGTTGGACTTGAATGAGAAAAAAATATACTGGAAATATCTATTTGTCTCAAAAGCGTTTTAAGCCTACTGGTAAAATCTGGAGTCACAAAAAATCTAAATAATCTAAAATTTCAGATCTATTGCTTATACGCACAATCACAATGTGTCTTTGAAATCAGCACTTGTTTTAATTTTTTGACTAAAATTATGAGTTTGCGGATGAAATTCACTGTTTGTCCAGTGAATTCTTCCATATATGCCCCACGCACATGGGCGGAGTTATCAACACAAGTGGCATCTAGAATTTGCCTATTATCACGGTTTTAAGAATTAAAAAGAACTGGTTCATCACTTATTCAACAATTATCATCATCTTCATTTTCCAAAGTAATTATTAACTCATTCAACACTAATATCGCTTTCAGCAAATCTATAAGACCACAGACACTATTGTGTAGTTAAGCATGCAAAGAGGGGCGGATTCAGAGGGGGCGACAGGGGCAACCGCCTACAGCCCCACGCTCTGGAAGGCCTCACACCATAGAAAAAATAAATAAATGACTTTTACAAAACAGATGAATTTATAGTTCATATTGAAGTTTGCCTGCATATACAAATATTAAGTGATATAGTTATAAAATACAGACAAATTTAGTTTATGTGGTAAAGCCTAACACCTAACTGTGTAGATCGCAAGTCCCCACGTAATATAAAAAATTTAATATTTGAGTCAGAAATATTTGAGTCTTATATTTTTAGTTTATTTATATATAAGATTGACTGCTGGGCCCACACCATTAAAATGAAATGAGTTGAAATCACGATTAGCAAGAAATAGAGAAACCAATTTGTTCTCGCGTTCCGGCCTCCATCTTGTGAAGCATAAGCTTTGTTGGCAGACAAGCAGATTAAACGCACATTCTCTTGTTTACATTAAACCTCCTAACCCTAATTATTCCCTAATTGTTTAATATTTATGAAATAGTTTTGTAAATAAATAGCTATTACTTAAATTTGTTTACAAATTTATTTTTGAACAAATAACAATAAAAATAGGTACTAAAATGCAAAATTATAGTCTGAATTCATGATTTTTGAGAATACATTTTAAATGTTTAGCTACCATTTTGGCTAAAATTTTTTAATTTTTTTCTGAGGATGGACCCGTTTCTCTTAGTGGATATTCCCTAACAACAAAACCTCCGGCAATCCCCCGCCCTAACCAAGGGATGCTCCGAAATATCGTATCGGCTAGGGCCAAGCAAGGACTAGATACAATGAAAAGAATAGTCAAACTTCTTATTCAGTCATTAATCTTTAAATCAAACTGATTTATTAAACTTTGATTATAAAATTCATTTATTAATTTGTATAAAGAAAAGCAATCGTGTGTAATTTCCCTTTTAACACAAAGTTGGTATGGTAGTGTTTCATGAACTCACCTGTTTTCTATCCAAACAAGCTGCCCAATTTGATCCAATACTCTCCAGCATTGGTAAAAGTGTATGTTGAAGGTTTTCCGTTGTTCCTACCGTCATCAATACGTGGACCAATGCTTTCTCTACTGGTGTAGGTGGCATTTTGCAACTTCCACTGCACAAAAAACCTACAGAAAAGCACAACTGATTATACATTTTGAACATCCTTTGTTGCCAGTGCCGGATTTAGAAAATTTAAGGCCTGCGGGCCCCCCTCCTGTGTTCTGTGAATATAAAATTATAATTATGTTCTTTATAATTTACTTGACCATAGACAAAAATAAAACTTGTAGGATAAAAAGTGTGATTTTAATTTGAAAGCTCTTTAAAAGCTTTATATATATATATATATATATATATATAAGGGTAATATATATTTTTAAGTACCACGGAATAACTAACAATTGTCTAAACATTATTCAAAAGCCCTTAATTTAGGCTTTTTGGTTACGGTTTAGGAAGAGAGTTAGCTAAAATCTTTATTGCAAATTTGTTTTATTACATATCTAAGACAATAATATAATGAAGAAAATATAGTTAAAATTTTAAACTTAACATAATACTATTCTTTAGCAACTTTAAAAATGAAATACACTATGTGGCTGATGTCAAAAAAATTTAAATTACAATTCTACACAAGTAGTAGAAATAAAAAGTTGCACTGAAGATGATTTTACATTAATTTCTATAAATCAACTTTTTGTGCTTTCTGTGATGAGAACTCTTTAACTAGGTCATCAAAGTCTAAGTCTTTTAACAGCTCAGCATTGGCAACAAAACTAGCTAAACTGGACAACCTAAAATATGAACTAGAATTTCTCAAATAATTTTGTATTCTTTTTAAAATGCTGAATGTTCTTCCTCCAGTGGCATTTAATGTCATCATACACAGAAGAATTTGCAGAGCTATATCTAAGTTTGGAAATTATGTTGTCAGCTACAGGCGCATCATTATTAGAAAATGTTGTAGTTCTAAAAAATAATCTAGTTTTTGATTTTTATTTATTGTTTCCAAATGGGCTTCCTCTTTTAATTTTTGTCAACTTACGTCTTTAGGCCCTGCTAGCTGAGTAAATGTTTTTTTCATGGTGAATATTCGTCCGAGTTGGCCTATCTCTTTTAACTATCCGAACTATCTGTTTACAAGTTTTCACTTGCACTAGTCACAACTGTCAACATAAAATTATGATGCTCACCACTTAAGGTCACATTTAAATACAAAGTATACTTCATACTTTACACAAAATACTTTAAAACATTAAAACATAACCTCAACTGTCTGGCGTAATTGTAATACAACTGTTGAGTGATATGGGGCCACCGCTCAGTGTTGAAAATAGTACACATTCTGTTTACCCCATATCCAGCTCAAAACTACCCCGAAATGATGTGGCCCATATCAAGGTAGCTTGCACCATAATCTCTCCGTCGCATCTCGTACTTACGTCTTTTCAACTAGCCTGCCAAAAATTGCAGATTAGTGAAATACTACAGATTTGACAAAAATAAAATCCCCATAAAATCTGTATGATTGAATAATCACAGTTCGAATAAGGCTCAAACTGTACGTCCATCTTTAACGGTGAAGTGCGAGTACATCTTTAAAAAATATATATGTCATACCCCGTCCCCGTGCGGCATAGTGGTAAATCCGGCACTGTGTGTTGCCGTCAAAGCTGGTCGACCATGGAATAAGTGGCAATTGTTCCTCCCTGATTAAGTCTTACCTTATCAATAGAAAACAAAGAAAATAATTTATAATTATAACAGTAAATACACGTCAGACTGGAATCCCACCAGATTTTGGTACCTCAAGAGCCTGTAATGAGGTCCTTATTTTAATTTTATATTAATGACCTGATGAAATCAATTAATAAGGACCTTATTTTATTTGCGGAGTATACTACAGCAATTATAAAAAAATAAAAGAACCAAAGAATTACCAATATCTCTCACAAATACTTTGGATGAAATGAAATCATAGTTTCATCAAAATGGATTAACATTAAATATTGACAAAACACAGGTTATAACATTTTCGGCTAGTAATTATTATAACCATCAAACATTCGAAATTATAAACTTGGTAAAAAGTCATACATTCCTGGGGGTATAAGTGGATCAGAGGCTTAATTGGAAGGTTCATCTGGACTTCATTAAGTAGAAATTAAGAGCGTTTCCTTTGCATTTTTGCGATTAAGATAGTGTTTCGCTTGATGCTTGCAAGGTTCAGTATCATGGGTAAGTGGAATCAATCCTAAGATATGGAATAATTCTTTGGGGCATTCCCTCGAGAGTAGAATCAGTATTTATGTTACAAAAGGAAATAATTAGAATAATGATAAAATCTAGACCATTAAATTCAAGTAAAAATCTTTTCCGAATGCTAAACAATTATGTGTTTGCTGGTCTGTACTTATACAAAATTTTGAGCTGGGTTCATAACATTAAAGATGAATTACCAACAAAATCTAAATTTGAAAAAACTATAATACAAAAAATGATAATTATTTTAAACTTCCCAAACACCATCTAACTTTATTTGAAAGAAGTCCACAATATTCTGGTTTGAAATTGTACAACAGGCTATCCAGTGATTACAGAAGTTAAATATTAGGTAGTTTAGAGAAAGAATAAAAGTTAACATTATTGATAGAGCATACTACTCAACTAATGCACTTTTAGTAAACCCTGTAAATTAGTTAACAGTGAAATTTAAAAAGTAACATGCTAGACTATATAATATGTAACAATGTTCTCATTTTTGAGTAGATCTTGAATTCTGACAAGGCCTGTTCTGATATTGTCATATAAAAAAATGTATTGAATTATTGAAATGGAAAGTATTGTGCTAATAAAATGTCTATATGATTTAAAATATCGTGCGGAAGTACTTGGTAGAACTACATATTAATCACAAATACAATATTTAAGACAAATTTAATTAGTTCTTGATGATCATGGTTTTGATAGTTACGGTATTATGAGGAGCAGTCCAATATATCAATATAGACTAAGAGTCCAAGAGACCGTGCATAAAAATGTGTACAATTTGATAAAGAAACCAACCCATATAAATCAACAGTTTTATTAGCAACAATATTAAGAAGTGAAGTATGGTAATCCTGAAATGGCTTTTTTCTTGATGTGGAATTTAAAATTCACCTTGTCAACTTTTCTACGTTGACCCCATTTGCTCTTATGGATAAATGTACCAAAAATTACTCTTTATCAAAACAGAGCAAAAGATCATACATTTTAGCAAATATGGCTCGCCGATTGGTATTTTAGATATTAGGTACATTATTCGTTAGTGTGCCTAACATGTTGATTGTTCGATATGCCACTTGCACAAATGTACCAATCTTAACAATGATAACCTGTGCTCGATCTGTAAAAGTTGAGGTGGTAGAATTGTGTGGTCTTTCTGAGGAGAAAATGGTGGCTCGTGCTATAGGTTTACTGGTTCAGTGAACCCCCAAGCAAATTGCTTTAATACAATAATATTTTAACTACTACAAGTACTGGGTTTCATAAATCCAATAATATAGAGTGAAAAGTTGTTAAAATATGACAACGCGCTGCTCTAGAAGCGTTATTTACAGCTGCCGGTTCAACTTAAAGAATGATCCTCCTGGCCTGGGTGCGGGGTACAGGGAATTGCCAGTTTAACATTGTTTGTCACTGCAGTCTAGATACAGTGACTCCTGACTCTACCCGAAGGTAGTCAAAGCTGCAGTTCACATCTGTGTTACATAAACTGCACGGTTATTCCTTTGAGGGTTTGTTTACTACCTCCTGCTAATAAATAAATTTTACTAATATGTAAGACAACATTGTTCTCAATTTTTTATTTATAATTAATTTAAATACTCCAATCTATCATCGAATCTGTAACCACATTCTATCCCATTACACTCTTTTCAGTGATGACTCAAAACAGTCAAATTGTAGTAACAAAAGGCCTAAAAGTGCAATTTTACATTTAGTATTAAACCATTTTTCTCCAGACACAAGATAGGTTTGAACCCCCAAACTAATAATTCACCAGCAACCACTTGGTAAGGTTGTATAAGGTTGTGTAATCTCCTACATTAATTTTTTTCAATAAATCCCTAAAGAATTTTCATTCTAGTACAAAAAACCTCTAAAATTGTTACTTCCGTTCAAAAACATGCTTCCAGTTTTTAGGCATAAACTAGTTCGAGCAACTTTAAAAACCAATGTGTATACCAAACTTGGACCAAATCAGATGTAAAATGCTGCCACTAGAGTGCGAACACATATATACATAATATTTTTAATGAGATTCCAAAATGTGTTACGGGGACCATGATTGGTGGCCATTTACAGATCTTTCATATTGAAATTCGCTAATATACTTCAGGTAGAATTTTATGGAAAAGTGCGGGGGAGACTACAGTAATAGGGTCTAATCAAAGGTTGAAGAAACAGAAAATATTTCTGAATGATCTCGTAAAATTTTTCACAACCTCCCTCTTTCTTCAATTTTTTGTCTGGTTCAATAAAATACGTACTAAAATTGTAGAACTTGATTTAATTTGTATATTTAAAACTGTCCATGGAAATCGATCTGTTATCAAAATAAATAGCATACCGTACTCTCTTTTACATCTAAACATGTTCAAAGAATCAACTATTTTTTGTATTTAAGATTAAATTCATGAGATCAGCAACTTTTATTCACCTGAACATTGACCTTGAGTTTCATTTGAACCAATTATACAAGGTGAATTGGCTAAGCGAAGCAATATCCTCGAAGCGACCCAACAATGATGCATCATTAATATCTGAAACAATATGAGCCTGAATTATTTTAGAATCTTATGTTTACTATAGGATCATCGGAAAATATTGCCTCTACGTCAAATAATGTATGACTAAAAGGAAATGAAAAAGATCAATATAACTTCCACTTGTTGTTCTGTTAATGTATGTCATAACGATATTCAATTTCCACCAGGTCTGAAGATTGTACTGCTGGTATCAGATCAAGACTTTAAGGTGGCCAATGAGCTAAACAAGCTCTACTAATTCATCAGTCAGAGAACCTTTCAGTGATGGCTGTAACGTAAGTCATTCCACGTACAAAAAATTAAATCTTTAATGTTTATAAAATGTAAATTACAGTGAGTGACAGACAACATGATGATTTATTTGTATTGCATACAATCTTAATCTACTATGCATTTAGTGATGTAGTTTGATCAGTTAGATTGACAACGATGCTCTTATTAAATAGAACTTAAGAAATAAAGGTTAACACAATTCTCTAGACCAGAGGTTCTCAACCTTTCATGCTCTGTGGCCCCCTCCCCCCTTTGAACACTGATGTGAGGTCATGCCTCCCCCCATACCACCACTGTGGTTAATACAAGTAGTACAATCGTAGTTTGAAACTGAAGCAGGTTATTAAATGAAAATATAGATACAGTAGAACTCCAATTATCCGGACTCCAATTATCCGGATCAGATTTGAATAAGAACATAGTCAAACGGATGCGAGACTTGGCGGCTCGGAATCGATTTAAGGTAGCAAAACAGCTGACTCTGCCTGGTTTGTTCAAAAATTAATGTATTTTGCAGTGATTTAGTATTGTTTGTAAATATTACGTAAAATGTAAACATTGTTATTGATATTGTTTTTTCATAATAAATATCGTAAATGTTCTCTATTGTGTTTTGTTTACGTTTTTCTCCTAAAAACGGCCTTTTTTCGAGAAAAATCCAATTATCCGGAGTTTTGATTATCCGGATTGGGTCCGGTCCCAATTAATCCGGATAATTGGAGTTCTACTGTAACTTCAAACATAAAATTTAATATTACTACACTGTAAAGATACCAAAATTCGATAATAAACTAAACAGAAGATACATCATATCAGGGATCATTTCATTAACCACCAATCCCTGATAGCACTAAAAAAAATACTCATAGCCCATTACCTTCACATTCCATTTCAAACATTAATATAAAATCATTCACCATGTTTGTAAACCCATGTAGTATTAAGTTTATTTAGGACAATATAACAACAAAATAAAAATGATTTACAAGGTTGAGAAATGAGAAGAAGAAAATTGTTAGAGGGAGGAGGAAGAAGAAGGTGATTTTGGAGAGGGAGTTTCATGGCAGCAACTTGAGTAACATAGTCCAGTGTGTGCACAGCTCAAATTGAATTTTAATAAGTGTTTGAATAAACTATATATAAAAGTTACCACCAGAAAAAAATATAAATTGAACAGTTTGAATATTGAGTACATAATTATTAAACCTACATCCAGTCAATTTGATGAGTTTATTCCAGTTCACATCCTTCTTCACACAAGACCTCCATATTTTCCTCACACAGGGCCGGTTCTTGGAATTTTTCAGAGTTAAGCGAACACCCTAATCGGCGCCACCTAGAATTCCCCCCCACCCCACCCCACCCCCATTAACATAACTAAACCCTATTTGTGAAATTTTTCGGGAAGAACTTTTTTATAAGTTTAGGTTAGAAGAGTACTTGCAATAAAAGACTTTTTTCAACTACTGTTTATTATTCACAGTAAATTTAACATTTTTACACTTTTACACATCATAATATACACTTTAGAAAAACCAAAAATTAACAATTTATTTCTAAATGTGAAATCAATTTTTA
>JAGFPH010000014.1:1575746-1595411 GCA_018207615.1 Philaenus spumarius | reverse complement strand
AGTATAAAGTAAATTTTTTTGTCGGGATATTCAGCAAACTGAATATTTGACACATAGTTATTTCACCTAGGCCAAACAAAGTGAGATTGCCTATAAGACTTCCAGTAGGTGGAAATAACTTATTCTTCAACTTAACCAAGAAAACGGTTGTTCGTTGTAGTATTTATATTTTTACATGTTTGTAGTTAGTTTTATTATGGAACATTAATTATCAATAACCCGCTATTATGTTTGTCTGATGTTCATTTTACACCCATTATCCTTGATTTCTGTGCCTTCTTCAAACTATTTAACCTCAAGATATTAGACATGACAACACGTCTAGAAGTAAGATGATTGATAGTGGAATCACTGAAATGATTAAGAAATGTGGAACTAAATTCAAACAGGTTATTTAAAACAAAGAGTCTTTTGGTCTGATTTGTTGAGGTAGATGAAAGTGTTGTTTGGTAGATAATTTTAATTTTGAAGAAGAATTTAGTGAAGAACTACATTAGGGTAGTTTTAGTGAAGAAATAATGCTGTTGCTAAACAATAAAGTAAATAGTTGAGGCAATTTTGTACAAGTTGGTGACCAAACAAATTTGTTTCATAAAAACTAATTTTTTACGAAAAACTTGTTTTTCAATTATATTTTTTTTATAATGTATTATTGTGTCTAAAACATTCGTAAACCACTTAATTTTGTTTGTAAGGATATAGACAACAAAAATCAAGCAACAAACATAGGTCTTCCCATTGAAAATTTGTCCAAAATTCTTGTTTTTTCCGGTTTTTTGTTACAAATTTCTATTTTTCAATAAATTAAAATTAAAAAAATATACAAGTTGAAAATTAAAATATATGTTTTATTTCATACCAATCTATACTTTAGTCATAGAAGAAACTTAAAAAAAATCAGCCTTTTAGAACTGACAGAAATACTTTTTTTTTGAATAAACAAGTCACAGTGCAATATTCGCTCAAAATTAAATGGAGCTGATAGCAACCCCAGTAATTGGAGTGGAAAGGGTTAAAAAAAATTATTATTATTATTCAATTTGTGTTTGCCAGAGGAATAGACAAAACTTCCCTCTATAAAGGTTAGTGCAAGAGTCTCTACAATTCAAAAAAAAAAAAAACTTCTTCCTTCCTCCTACAACATGTTTTTTCTCTCTCCTCAAATTTTTTAATCATCTTTTCTACATTTGGGTTGGCCTAAACGTAAGCCTACATGGTTTTATAATATCATGGTGATTGATCTTATATTAATGTTTGAAATGGGATATAAAGATAATGGACTGTGTGTGTGTGTGTGTTTTTTTTTTTTTTTTTTTTTTTTTTTGAGCTATCAGGGATTGATGGTTTATGAAACGATCTCTGATATGATGTACCTGCTTCTTATATATAAGCCGAATTTTGGTATCATTAAAAGCTATTTTGCATGACTTCCACTATTAATCGCTAACTGATGGCATATCTAATTGCTTTTTGTGTAAGCTACCGGGTTCTTTCATCTGTCTATCCCATCCATAAAATCCATAAATGTTATTTTATTTTAAGGACTTTTCATGAAACTCACGTTGTACAAGGGTTACATCATTGAAGAGACGAAACTCGCTAAACTTTCCCTTCCATGAGTTTAAGATTTTTTAGAATAAATGGATCATATGATACAATCTTACAACATGGTATTATGGCATAAACAATATATCATGACACACCTTATTTAAACATTATGTTAACGTGAAAATACAAACTTATATCTAACAAATCTATATATAAAATCGAAAACCCACTCACTCACTGACTGACTGATCACAGTATCTCAAAAACCATACCACCTAGAAACTTGAAATTTGGTACACCTCACAGGCACTAGAGGTGGTGAATGATTTTACAATATTTGGCGTGTAAGGGTTGAATCAACCTTTAAAACAATAAATATTGTTTGTTATATATCTCAAAAACCCTACCTCCTAGGAACATGAAAATTGGTACGTGTATTTGTCATAAGGGCTAGAGGCGAACTAAGAAAGGATTTTTAAACATGTGGCCTGAAAGGGTTGAAAAACCCCTAAAACAATAAAAAATTTTTGTTATATATCTCAAAAACCCTACCTCCTAGGAACGTGAAATTTGGTACACGTATTTGTCATAGGTTCTAGAGGCGCACTAAGAAAGGATTTTTAAATAATTATTTCTTACAAGATACATATAAAACATAAACCAGTTTTACATTTTGTTACGTGCTGCTAAGGATTGAAAATGTAATAACAACCGCTAAAAACAATAAATATTAATTGGTATTATTTCCTTAAAGCTAGAGAGCTGAAATTTGGCACTTATAATTTTATGAAAATATTTTGGACGTAAGCTGATCAAAACTAACCCGATATAAGCATTCGCATATATGGGTGATCTGTAAACATCCAGCTAAGACTGTAATTTACAAGTGATTATATAGCAGTTGAAAAATAAGACACTCTTCACTCTGAATTTTTTTTATGTTTTTATTAATTTAACTTATTCAGAACACATACAGTGACGAAGACGATTTACGGGCAGCCAGTGAACAATAAGTACCAAACTAATTGAAAATACATGTCATAATTCACTTTCGTGAAATAATATATAAAGAAAATCAGAGAAAAATATTAAAATTAATTAATTATGAATCATGGTGATGCAAAAAAACAAATTCCCTGTAGCGAAGCATAGGTATTCAGCTAGCTTAATTATATTTTGTGATAATTACCTTTAGTAATAAGCCCCAAGATGGCTGAGGCTGTGCTAAAAGCACTGACAACTCCAGAGAGATTGAAGACAATGGTTTAATATTACTACCAAACTTTAATTGCTCTGGTGAACTTATTGTAATCCAAGGTGCAATATACTGTGAAGGTATAGAAGTAAAGCATTGGGCATCTGATAGACTCTTGTGGAATACCTAGACATGGAATGTTTATACAATTTGTTGATATACACTATACAATCATAAAACTATGTGCTCTCGCTGACACAAGAAGGCACAGATTCAAAAGTAAGTCTGTAAACCTTAAATTTAAAGGATGTAATAAATATTGATGATAATCTTTAAAATTAAGATTGAATTACTTACAACCAAATTCCTTATGCACAGAGGTTAAATAAAGTGGAGATGTGCGAGTTTAACTCCGGAAGTCTTAAAAAAGTTATGTTTTAAAAGTACTGTTGAGCAAAACTAAAATAAAAAATAAAAACATATGTCACAAACAGTGGCGTTGCCAGGACTAATGTCACCTGTCTCTCCTCTCACATCATCCACACTCCATCTAATAGTTTACACCCCTCATGCCTATAAATTTATGAGGAATGTTTGCATTATTTTCCCAATCTAACAAAAATTTAAGATACTATTTTTTCAATGTGTTTTCTCAGCTAAATTGAAAGATTTCTTAATTTACACTACATTAACAACATTTTTAGACTCATAGGTTTAGGCTTGAAATAAATCTGCACACTTTAATCATCTTTTTTATTTACACAAAACTTGAGATATTATAAACAAATACAGTAGTATTGGAAGTAGTTTTATATAGTATTTATTGGGTTTATATTACAATAAATATTAACAAATTTTAATAACTATATTTATTAAATGGAAAATATTACATTTATTTATAAAGATATTGATATCAAAAATATCAAATATTATATATGTGTTTTATTTTCCCCAAATCAGTTAACTTTTTTAAAACTTTTAAAAGGCAGTATTTTTGACAAAATTCAGTTTTTCTTTTTTATATAAGTGTTTAAATATATACTGTAAGTCACTTCTTTTTAGACAATATTACATTTTTTAATAAACTTAACCTGAAAAGTTGTTTAACTAAAATTTACGTTTTAAATAAACTGTATTAATATCAATCAAAGCCTAAACATATAATCAATGGTTCTGAAGTCAGTGTTTTGTTAAAAACTTAATCACGCAAACTACATCCTTACTTTTACTTTCTGCTCGGCAAACCTAGATATACTATCAAAACCAATATTTTTAGCTACAGAATTTTCAATGGAAAGGCTAGCTAAACTACAAAACCTAGCCTGGGTCATGGTGGATCTTAGGCAACTCTTTATAAGTTTGAGTTATGAAAAAATTCTCTCACAAGAAGCTACAGTCATAAACCTACTCGATCTGTACCACGGTAAATCTACCGTTCCACTCAACTCATGTTTTATTATATACTCAACTCTTGGGAAAGGATGGTGAGTCATAAATACGATGCCATGAGGAGGGGAATGTATAACAAGCTCAAGTCAAGACAGCTTCGTCATTCACTACAATACCCGTCCGCTAAATGTCACCCATACCATTGCATTGGGTAAGGAGCGGAAATTTTTTCAGGATGTACACAGCAAACTTTTGTTTTGTTTTCTTTTTGTTCAATCTAACACAAAAGATTTTATTATAAATTTACTTATTGAGAAATCCTCTCAAGCTATGAATTCTTTATCTTTATGAATTTATTTGTAACTTAACAGAATTGATTTTGACAAGTTTTTTTTTAAATTCGCCTCGGTTAATACAGAAACTTGAATAGCCAAGGCTCGGATGATCAAGGACTTACTGTACTTACTAAACTTAACACAAATAATGAAATATATGTCAATAAACAAAAATGTACAATACTAGTCAGCTTCCATGAAAAATCAATGGTAGTCCAGTCAAAGAATGCATTGTTTGTAGAGATCATGGAATATGCGATAATTTTTGACTTCAGGACTTTATTCGGAATAGTTAGGAGGTAAAAATACTAAAAGTCCACGCCCCTAGGAGGTAGCTTAAGGCGGAAGGGGGGTGGAAAGGTCCCATTTTTTTATATATATCTCGGAAAAGGTGCACTGTAGTAGACATTTTTTTTCAAATAAACCTGAAAGCTAATTAAATTGACTATAAAATTGTTCCTTTACGTATTTGTCGAATTTCCAACGGTTTTCGAGATATATATGTTATTGAAAATCGATAATTTTCTAAAAAATCATGTTTACCTCACTCTTTTTGTCAAACAATTGCTTCTAGTGTCTCCCTCGATTATATCTCAGAAAAATTGTCAGAAACGAAGTTGAAGATGACTAAATTTCCTTCAATTTTATTTATACTTTTGCCATTTTATTTTCAACCGATCAAAAGTTATCGAATTTTTAACATGTACGCTCAATTTCGATGTTCTTCTAGAAATGAGTATGTTGAGAGCCTGTTGTGTTTTAACTGCTGTAACTTGCTGTCATGATTAATAACAACACTTTAACAATGGAAATATTTAATTGCATTTAAAACACAACACTTTTTTTATAATTATAGCTTTTATTATATTATTACGAATCATATAATGCAAGTATTTACATGTACTGATAGTAATTCAAAAATGAAATGAAAGTCACCGTTACCCCTCAGACGGTAAAGGGTACCATAGGCCGACCTCCTGGCTTCTTCCAAAAGACAGAGTGGAGGTATGGGGTTCTCACTCACATACTTATTCTTTATCTTCAATTCACTTCAAATGGGCATCGAGCATTTAGAGACAGTTTTTGGGCCGTTGTTATGCATCAGTTTTTCATGCATTTTTTAATTTATGCGAATTTTGACAGTGTAGCTCATACAATGGCTACTCGGGGTTTTGTGCGTGATGAAACTATCGACGGACTAGATGATGGTGTTTCCAGTGACAAAAAAGATGGCAATAGCATCGTTTAGAGAGATTGGCCACCCTTTTCATTCATATCGAATGTCGGAAAAATTACACCAATCGCCATTCATCAAGGCTCATTTAACCCTAGATTCCTAACCATATTTTTATATAGTTAACCATTAACAATTAGTAAATTTGACGAGTATCTGTTATTATTTTTTCACAAATGTGTTACTATTATTTTTTTTTAATTTACATTTTATAGTTTTTTAAAAAGAATATCACACATGTTAATTTTTAAACATGGCGAATCCCTATAAGGTTATAACGTTAGGCGTTATAAAAATAAAATAAATATAGTTGTAAATAAACTTGTTAAAAAAAAATGAAGTCGAGAAATTTCAAATAAAAAAAAATTTTGTTCAAATGAATAAAAAGATTACATGTGAATTATTCTTTGCTTAACACTTATTTTATTTCAATGAAAAACACTCTCTATTTAAACTACTTTACTTCAAATCAAAAAACTAACATTTAACCTCAAAAAACTTACTTTGTTTACCTTTGAAACATCTGTCAATCTTCCACATATAATTCCATCTATGCATCATATCTAATAATTATGCATATCGTATTTTACACGAAACATTTTATTCTATTTTTATTCTCCGGTGTGTGCTTCGCAGCTGCTAAAGTACTTACTAGATGGACAATTGCGGGAACCAATGAAATTCAAAACATCGTGACGAATAACTAACTCTTTTACTTGCTCATTGTCAAAATATCTTTACACAAGAAAAATTTATCCATAATACATGAGTTACAAAACATAATTTTACAATTTAAAACATAAAACTTAAAATTTTATTAAAAAAATGAGACGCAGTTTTAATTTAGAATAGGCCTATGTAAAAAAATTGAATTTAAAAGGCAGACTGAAATTTATTACATTCTATGGCCATTAACATTTATAAAATAGTTCAAAAAGTTCAACATACACCTAGGTTTTCAATGATATTTAACAATACTTGCATTACACAAGAAGTTCTTCGAAGCGTTGTTCCAATCACATGGTCACAAGTTGTCAAATTACGAATCCTCCAAAAATATTCCCTGAATTACAACGATAAAGCTTATATATACAATATACCAACAAACGTTTACATCAGAACACAATTCACCACTCTCCCAAAGTACAAACAATCCATATTTTGCAAATGAACTCCTAAACCACACAATGCCGTCGATACAAGCTCTACGCCATCTTTCAAGTAAGTTGGGCATGTATTTTGAGTCTGTGTTCTATTTCACCATAGACGTTTGTGCTATTATATTTTTTATCAAGTGATGTAGTTCTTTTAATAATTATTTCCTTTTAAATGTCTTACAACTGTTTATTATGTGACCTTAACATTATTTTAAACTGTTTTTTGATATGAACTGTTATTTTTATCAATGTTCAATTTTCACACAAGTATATAACACACTTTTGTTTACCAATGTTTTTTCCTATCCATTAAAATTTAAGTCTGCTCTTTTAGTTTTATATTATAGTCTGCATATATTTTTTTATCTTTACATTTTTTAAGTTATTAAAATTTACTTGTTTTGCGACTTTGAGTTATTTATATATATGTATATACAATTCATTAAATTTTGATTACTAGATCTTGCGTCTCTTTTGTTACTAGACCCATCATTCTTTGTTTAGACATTATAGGAATTTACTTGTCTCATAATTTTCTAGCACACGGACTGTGTATGTCACAAGGTTAAAAGTTATGCTGTTACAAACCATTCGTCACCTTGACGAAGATTTGTGCATTAATTCACAATAATGAAAGGGCAGCACAAAAACAATACTACAGACTTTCACGGTCAAGACCAAACCAATGACTATATTTCAATAAGATGAAAAGTTCCAATGTTAAAAATTCAGACCATGGAAGTAGGTATAAAAGTGTGTTTACGGCATCGGCTGCTAGGATTCGACGGTCGTGGTCACATGACAGTCGGACTTCTCTGTCTCTCCTCCTCTTTCCATCCTTGTCCCACACTCGGTCAGCAAAACGCGCACTGAGAGCTCCTAGCGACTGATGGTGCAAACTCACTTTTATACCTACTTTCCTGGTCTGATTTCTACCCATTTAAACTGTTTGTCTTATTGATATGTAGACACTGACCAAACTGAAGCTAGAGGTAAGGGCACGTCTTTAGTTCTCTTGTACGCAAAGATATTTTAATTTTTGCAACCCCGATTTAAAATTTACGAATGTTTAGTGATCTACGAATGTTTAAAGAGACAGGTACCTTCAACGTCCTCTGAACCACCTGATACTGAAACTTTGAGATTCAAACAATTCAAATTCGATTTCAAAACAAATTGTTTCTTTTGTGCCGAAAGTCTTGATGGTGAGCAAAAAAATCCCAAGGAGAGACGTAGGAAGATATTTTAAGTTACTAACATCACAAAAAGACGCTACAAAACTAACATACAAGTAACGAGTATGGATGCTGCTCGAGCTAGACATGATCAATGGGACGATGAAGTGATGGGTCGTATTTCCTCCCTATTTTATTTAGTTGCGGAGAAGGCTCTGTATCACGATGAATGTCGGTTGGAATTTGTGAGGTTTACCAGAAACCCTAAACATCCACGAATGATACCCACACTTCGCGCCAAGTCTAGCCACTTATATGAACATGATAAGGAAAGTCTCTCTACTCTATTGATATTAGAGGAGTATGAGAAGTTCGCGAACAAAGGCTAATTCACTATGAGAAGGAATGACCATCGAGACAACTTGCCGGTCATTCTCAAGCCAAGGTGGCATTACCCGTGATGGAGGTATAACAGATAGTGCTCTCAGTAAATGGGTAATTAGGATGACTGCACCATATGTGCTACACTCGAAGAATATTGTGGTGTTTTGATTTCATCAAGTGAGAAGCACAAGGATTGGAGAAGTTTTCACCAAAGTCGAGACACAAATGACATTGACAAGCTTACACAATGGTTAGATAATCATCCTTATTTTCTGAGGACCCAGGAAATCATGTCAAAAGCGAGAGGAGTTGTTTGTGGGAGATGATACAATTTTATGGCATAATGCAGTTGCAATTGGCAAAAGAGAAATGGCAAAAATGGAAAACTTGCCATTCACAAATATCAAAATGTCACCTTTCCTCAATGAATTCGACAATCATGATTGACAATGAAATAGTTAACTTGGATCGATTCTGACTTTTTCAGCGAATCTCAATTAACAAGAAATCGGACGACGATTTGATGAAATACATGCAATATGAACTGGCTCCCTACCCCTTTCAACGACAGTGGAATGAGGAAGTGCAGAAAGTGAGCGCTGTAAACACTGTTTAAGCAAATTGATAAGGACGTAGATTTAACTGCCTTTTGAATTTGTTGTTGATGGGAAATTCCTAATCTACAAAGTTGTTTGGCAAAAAGTACTGACGCATAACACTGACACAAAAACTGTCTCTAAAACGCTCGACAAACGTTTGAAGTGAACTAGGCTAAAGTTAAAAAATAAGGAAGTGCCTGTCAACCCCCCCCCCCTCTCTCTGAGAACCCTGTATTTTGGAAGAAATCAGGTGGCCGGCCTTTATTACCCTTTACTGGGCGCGAGGTACCAGTGACCTGGATTTAATTTTTGAATTACTATCAATACATGTAAATACTTTCATTATATGATTCGTAAATGTTCTATCTTTCTATATAAATAAAAATGAAAATGTCCGAAAGTTCTTAACCGATTGCTTTGAAATTTTGAAACAAAGTTTCATTTAAATACACGCATGATTTTATATACTTTTTGAAAAACAACACCATTTTTAGACTTAAAAACAACACAAACTATACTAAATATTTTATGGCTATGGGAGCGCCATACTAAATAATAAAGAAATATGTTTATTGTTGATACAGTAATTAGCTGTTTGCTCTAATATTTCCATTAACAGCTGATTTCAAACTTTGAATCAATTATTTGTATTTCTAACATTTAGGTTAGGTTTTTAAGTATAGTCCTGAGCCTTGCTGGTTCTTTTAACCTTTATTATAACTGCTGTTATAAAATATCCTAAATAATTTGATTAGGACATTTAACATTATTTACCGTCTTAGCTTTTAGCTTTGGGGTTATTATTAATCCTAGACCTCTAGAATAATTTTATGATATAGAAGGTTTCAACGGGGTTGGCGTACACAGCACGCAGGGGTC
Organism: Philaenus spumarius; assembly: GCA_018207615.1. Taxonomy (NCBI): domain Eukaryota; kingdom Metazoa; phylum Arthropoda; class Insecta; order Hemiptera; family Aphrophoridae; genus Philaenus; species Philaenus spumarius. The sequence continues at coordinate 1,585,516 of JAGFPH010000014.1, read as the reverse complement.
TCCCCTAGTAATATAATAAAAGCTACAATTAATTATTAAACAAAAGTTTTGTGTTTTATTTGCAATGACCATATTTCTATTGTTAAAGTATTGTTATTTACCATGACAGCAAGTTACAGCAGTTAAAACGCAACAAGCTCTCAACATACTCATTTCTAGAGGAAAATCGAAATTGAGCGTTAGAAATTCGATAACTTTTGATCAGTTGAAAATAAAATGGCAAAAGTATTACAATGGGCACAGCCGTTGTAGGGGTTTGAAACAGCAAAATTTGTAAATTATTATAAAATTTGACTTTTTCAATGCTGGGCATCGGTTTCTGGATGTATGTAGTGCAAAGTAGAACAAGATCAAGCGAGACAGTGGTTGTCTACCAGAGTGAACGTTGTACTCCGACAAGTTGGTGAAGGAAAACTAACTTGGCCTCAAATGACTGATTTTTAAGGGAATCCGGGAATTTATGTATTTGTATTTTTCAAGGTTTGTTGCATTGCGCTAAACGCGTAGGTAATGGCCGTACGGAATGCAAATCATAAAGATTAATAGTTCCAAAGTAAATAGGGTTTAAAATTTAAGGAAAAGTTCAATTTCACTCGAAACCCAAACCCAAGGATATTTCTGGAATCTACAGAAATAGACAAATTGCAATATTGGTTATTAGAGAAAATAACGATTTTTCATAAATAAAAAAGTTAGTTAAAGTGACGAAGTTCACTCATCCAAAAAATGGATAAAAAAGTAAATTCAAAGTTTTTTATGTAAAAGAATGTTTAATACAAACAAAGTTTTATAATAAAAAATAATAAAATGGTTAAAATAAATTAAATTAAAAAGGTGAGAGAACTTTTAAGAGGTTTTAAATTAAATATAAAGGTTTTTATTAATAGGAGTAAAGATAAAAACAGACAGGTTTATAATAGAAATGTACTGGTAGGTTACCAGTATTTTAAATAAATTTTGGGTAATTAAATTAAAACAAAACCAATTAGTTATCGTTGGAATAGGCTATTTGACAAGAAGAGAAAAAGTGACAATCAGCGAAAAACAGCGGACAATACCGCAAAGTACTTAAACACTACAGCAAAGTGAGAACATAAAGAATAGTGAAAAGACAAAGGCGGAGTCGCGGAAAAGCACGGGTCAGCGGAAAACGTGCCGTGCGCGTGAACGGTACATCAAAAGTCAGCGGACGGTTCTAGCTTCAGAAATATGGTCTGTGATAACGGATATACGTTATTCCCCGTAAAATAAGTTGCCTGATTAAATTCAATTAAATTTATTAAAAGTACTGGTTTGAGTAAGTTAGATTTGATTCTGGTAAAATTATAGATAAATCATAAATTAAATCAATTTAATTACATTCAGAAAATGTAAATTCATAATAATAATATTTAAAATACATTAATTAAATAATTCAATAAAATTTAAATAAATGGTAAAGTTAATTAATAAAAGAAATTATTAATTAAAAATTGTTCTGTCTGCCATGCCAGGTGGGATAATTAATTTTAGATTGAAATAAATTGTATATAATTTGTGTGTTAATACAATTGGTCTTAAAGAAGAGATTTTATTTTTATTTTGCAAGTTTTGTTTTTTTGAATAAATAAATTATTATTGATTTTCTTACAACTAACTTGAGAGTAGTCAATTACCTGTTGTATGTATAGTTATCCATTCACAATATTCTCCTTTAGTATTAAAATTATAATTGGGTCTAGCTGTAGTAATATCCAAAGCACAAATAAGTCCGGAAGTTATAAGTCCGGTAGTTCAGTTCCAGTGTTATCGCTACTCAGAAATAAAAAAATTAAGAGTACTCGAAAAATAAATTCTGAGCTAATCAAATTTAATTATTGTTACTGGAAGGTCTTTAGGAGATTTTTGTCAAAATATTTATAAAGATAAATATTAGACACCCGGTTGCATCGCCTAGGCCGTATAAAAGTTATCTTCCAGTAGGTGGTGTAATTACTTATTATGCAACGATTATAGTGCAAGTAGTGTTACCAAAAAAGGGACATGAGATTATTTTAAAATTCAAATTCCAAAAAAGGGGAAAGAATCATAGGGTTCACAAAAAGTGGGCACGTAAATAACCGTTGTAGTACATATAAAATTTAAGGAAATTTAATCATCTACAACTTCGTTTCTGACAATTTTTCTGAGATACAATCGTGGGAGACACTAGAAGCGATTGTTTGACAAAAAGAGTGAGGTAAACATGATTTTTTCAAAAACGATCGATTTTCAATAATGTAGATCTCAAAAACCACTGGGAATTCGACAAATATATAAAGAAACAATTTTGTAGTAAATTTAATTAGCTTTCAAGTTTATTTGTAACATTTTTTCTACAGTGCACCGTTTCCGAGATATAAATAAACTTTCCACCCCCCCCTCCCGCCTTTAGCTCACCTCCTAGGGGCGGGGACTTTTAGTATGTTTACCTCCTAACTATTCCTTACAAAGTCCTGAAGTCAAAAATTATCGCACATTCCATGCACTCTACGCCCCTCTTTTGAGCACTCATTGACTGGACTATGGGTAGTTTAATTTGTTACACACCCGAAAAACTATAATTTTGTTTTTCGTCTTAAAAGTGTAATTCTGAATCAGAAAGCAGGCATGACAGAAAAAGCGTTGCATTAAACGTTTTACGTAAAGACCTGAAATAAATTTTGGAAAACAAAAAAAAAAAGATCATACACTTTAATCATAGGACCACTTAAATTAACGATTTTAAACCCATATATATTAAATATTTAGGCAGAGCTATATTATTGTGTATTTTAAAATACACTCAAGTTTTATCATCAGTAGGCCTATATTTGTCAATTAACAGAAGTTCAAATTTTTACGATTGTATTAAAATCGCAATAATTCAGACCAATAGCCCAAAACAGACCATGTGCATGCACTATCCATAGATGTCAAGAAGCTCACAATGACAGAAAGAATCGGATGTAAATGAATACAATACAAAATTTAACCTAAAAGTTGTAAACATAACCTTAAATGGTTCACTTAGTTGTTGAAGTACTACAGATGATGACGAAATCAGCTGTTATATGTTGACAAACAAATCAAGCAATACAATCTTGTACATGTATTATGATCTTTCATTACTCATGTACAGACGTATGTACATACACTCGCTAAAATGAGTTGATATGAACCTTACAAAGTTTGCTGTTATGCTGAATTATTTATACTTTATTTAAATCATGATTTACCTTATGCAGTACTGAAAGCGGGCTTCCTCTAAGCAAGAAGCAAGTGAGTAGTGCATGACATTTGGCGTGAACGTCTCGAACAACAACCTGAGCTTGAGAAGAAGCAGTGGTTAATTCTTGTGCTGATGTACATATTGATGGCAATAGCTGCCTAATACAATGCAACAGATTACAGATATCTGTCACTAGAAGAGATGCCCTAGCAGTGCTTGCTCTTGCCTGCAACACAGAGACTCAAAAAGTAAAGTTTTAAATGAATGACTAACCGAAGAAATAATTTTAATACCAAAATGCACCAAATTTATATTGTGGTATTCACTTATATAAATTTGTCTTTTGATAACATCACAGAAATATTTGTACTTACACTTACTTATATTTATATAAAAAGTTTACTTTTTAAAAATGACTAGCTTAGGCCTTATTACAGACATTCTTCAATAAGCATTCTGGGTGACATCCTTCCTTAGATAGTTAGATACTACATGTTATAAGAGCGCTGATAGCGCCACATTTTCAACATCGCTTTGTTGGGTAAATGAAAATACCGTGGGCCATGTTATATGAGCGAATCCGCGTTAACAGAGCGCCGCCAGCACCGTGGTCTGACATGTTAATGACGCGGCGCTATCAACGCTGAACCCGGTTGTACTGTCGCTAGGGGGGTGACTGTGACGCGCACGGGTATAGAGTTACTCAGCGCTCACTTCACCGAGTCACAGACCAACGCTGTAAACGATGCATCTACAGGTTAGGGATCTATGTTTTGGGCACGGGCCAATCAGAGACGTCCACACCCAAAAAGGAGAGTTGAACGCTGTCTCTCCGGTGGACTCCACTCGTCACTGCACCACGAACGATACGGCAACCCGAATTTAGGAATTGTACTTTGTGCGTCTTGTAAAAATATATAATGATTGGCTAATAGAAAGTCGGTGACGGCTACCATTACAAACGGGGGCCAAGTGACAGATTGTGTCTCGCGAGTAGGATAGGCGTTGTTCAGTATTTATATGCCATCTTCGAATAAACTGGTTTCTCTCCATTTATGATTTTCTGTCTCCGTCTAACAATATCGGACCATAATAATTAGTCGATCAGACGACGTAGGAGAGTCCATGTCAGTCACACGAGGGGTGTTTTACCCTAAAATGCAGAAATGTTCAAGGCTACATGACATCATCATACTCCCATTGGTCCAGAATAATCGGCATATACATCACGTGATCAGGAACGCGTCTCATCCATTTGCTTCAAGGGTAGATAGTTCAGTTATAAGATACACTCCATCAGAGTAACCCGCCATTCATTAACTCATTTAATTTCTTAGGTCAGTGCAAACCTACGCAACGCAAACGCGGTATTTATTACCATTTGGCTCTGCCACGCTTCTTATTAATTAACCTATTTATAAGTGCAATATGTGTAGATTTAAGAGTGACAAATATAAACAATACAATTGTGATAACCAGCTGTGTTAAGTGTTAAGTGTAGTACACGCCAAGTTCGTCTACATCGCCTCCTTAATTACCCTGTTGGACAAATGGACATTGCATCAATTCCAAGGTAATGAACTTTAATGTTACTCAATTATTATTTACACAGATTGTATGAAACTAATTAATATAAACGCTCTGCCGTCATTCAAACACTCGTTGGAATTTAGAAAGTTTGAGTTACTATAAAACTCTGGTCCCTCGGTAAATATAATAGATCCGTTTGTGTATTTCAATCCACATACAACAGGCGTAGTGCGTTAACCCAAATGTGTGGTTAATCCGACGCCATGGGTAGTGTATAAATTGTGCTAGATGAATTCTATTAGTAGTAATTTACAAACTAGTTATAGTGCTTAACAAAGATGGTTATTCCTGAGTGTGTGGTTATTTAACGTAAGTGCCATATACTGGGTTGAACGCAATGATTATACATTTGAATTTATACTTCAAGGTAGCTGTGTGGCCCGGGCCTAGTAATGCTGCCGGACTTGTAACTTGCCGTTACAACATTGGGCTCAAGAATGCCATACACAACATCCTCAGAAAATTAACGTTTGGGCAGGAATAGTTGGATATAAGGTAGTTGGACCTTTTATAATTGAAGGTAATTTAAATGGTGCTCATTATCTGGACCTGATGCGTGAATCTTTTGTACCCGCTATTTCAAGAGAGTTTCCTCCTGAAGATGAGGAACATGCCGTGGACAAAAGTATTTGGTTTCGGCAAGATGGCGCCCCACCTCACTACGCTGTTGATGTAAGGGATTATTTGGAATTGACTTTTCCTGATCAGTGGATAGGTAGAAGAGGTTCCATAGAATGGCCTGCAAGATCTCCCGATTTGTCCCCTTTGGATTATTTTTTATGGGGATATCTCAAGAGTAAAGTGTATGTAAACCGACCAGACAACTTACACGAGCTTTCAAATAGGATTTTAAGGGAAGCGCGGTCAATTGATCAACAGACAATTGGCAAAGTGTTACATGAATTTTACAATCGTTTAGGACTTTGTCAAGTTGCTCTTGGCCATCAATTCGAACATCTGTGAATATTTAAGGAATACCAAAGGTAACTTAGTAATACATCTTACTTTGAGTGTGTTTTACATAGTAAATTAGAATTTTTTTGTTTTTTTCATGGCTTAATACCATTGTTGTAACAAATAATAATTACAATTCGTTTGTAAAACACCCTTTATTTTCATTATTTTGGGTAATTGCACTGTTTCGTATAACAATTACTCATTAAATTAATTGTCTTATACTTGTCAAGTTCTTTTTTTATTTTGGTAAGAAACAACATAGCATAGATGTTTCACTTTAAAAACAAACTGTATTTTTTTTTTTTTACAGAAGAATATGAAAAACCAATAACAACGTAGATTTTATTTTAAACACAAATTTAATAATGGAACACGGAATTCAAATACGGTAATAATAATTAATAATTCCATTTTAAGAGACTTCACTGCAATCGTAGAGTTTTTGGCAGCTATTTTGTTTAAACTCAACGGATTTAAATTATCTTTATATCATTGATTTTAGGGTGACAAGACCTATAAAATGAGGGGTCACTCAATAGGGGTTGCTATTTAAAAAATTTAAGTTACCCCTACCCGCCACCCTCTTAGGGGGTAGAAATTTTTTTTATGTCAGAAAATCAGGAACGTTTGTTAAGAGTCAATGCCACAACAAAATATTTGTACCTATTTTAGTTTGAAAAATACATATTTGTTTCGATACTTAATTTACACACTGTATAAATATATACATGTATTTTGTTATAACCCTTTGCTTTTGAACTACATTAATTTGCTAAATTTAATTATTAAAATAAGGGGTGGGTTTTCTTAATTTTGTTTGTAAGGGAGGGTTTCACTTTTAATTTTTTTATTACCTTTTTTTTATTCAAAAAGGGGCATATCAATTGTAAAATCTTTTATATTATGGGTGTATGAACTTATTATTAATAAATCAATTGTTAATTACTTAACTGAATTGTATTTCTTAAATTGCCTATAAAAGAATATTTCAGATAACTTCATGTCACCAGTTAAGGTAAGCTTGTCACCTTAGTGGTTTTTAATTAATATATAAATTTATTTAACACATGTACTGCCATTACAATAGGCCCGGTACGACTTCCTAAATTTATTCACTTCACGGCGGTACAGTGTTGTGGAGTGTTTCCTGTTTCATCTCACAGTTTAACAGTCAAACAGTGACAATGTGCTTAGTGCCAGCACTATTGTCTTTCCTAAAAAAGGCATCACCTGTGATAGTACCAACAGAAATGCATATTTTAAATTTACACTTATATTTTTAAGTGTACATATTGTTAAGAGGACACATACGTGATTGTACCTCACAGCTAGGATAGTAAGAGATTCATTTAAAGTACCAGCTAACACCCTCTGAGCGGTCCTGGGAGGCACTGTAGTCCACAAATCACTTCTAGTACCTGAAACAGTCTGTTTTAATTCAATTTCATCTGGTAATTACTTTAAATTAGATTTATAGATTGGTTCATCATATTTATTCTAAATTTTACAGTATACAAAAATAAAGTTTGTTTATTGCAATTTAACTCAAAAATTACTTTTTTGGTTTATATGAAACGTTTATTGATGTGTAAACATTAACTTCTGGTAAAACAGGCTATGTTTTTATCATGTTTTTTAAAAATAGAGATGAACGACGATCGAAAAAGTTAAAACATTTATGCAAATTTTACTGTTTGGGTGTTGTTTAATCCCTAAAAGATTGTGGACATATTAGATCAAATGATTTTAGCATCAGTAGTTACTGCTATAAAAATTCATTCACCGTATTTTTTGATCACATCTCATACGCTAGTTAAACTGTAAGCGGAAGAAATGTCAACAGTGAAAAGATCTGCAAAAAATTAACAAACATATTCGTCTATTATCACTATAACCATTTTCATCTTACAGCCAGGACATAAGCAGTCTGCGGCAAACTAGTAATACGGAACACACCATTTTATGTTTGTACTTAAAACAGCCAAATAGTATTCAGAAGTATTTTGTAAATAGTGTACTATCTGTAGGCTGCCCTAAACACTAAACATGTTCACGGATTTGTTAGTACAGTCCATTGTTTTAACAGAAATATAAATTTAACAGTTATTTTCTAGTTTTATTATTTGTTTACCATGGTAAAAAGTTTGGATAACCTTTAGTATTGATGACTGCATGATCAGAATCAAACTGCGCTAAAATTTTCTAAATGGGGTCTGCCTACAATATTCTAGATTTGACTTCTCTTTTAACCCTTTGCACTCGAAAGGCCACTACCAGTGGCTACACCCGACTCTTAGACAACTCATATTATTTCCCATGAACTTAGTCCTCTCAGGTCGCCTAGCCACCAAGAGTGGCCGCTCTTTCGTCGGCATGTACTTGGCTACCCTTTTGACTGGACGGAATCACCAGCTCGGAATTGTTTTGCTGAATTCACTTGACATGTAGGTAAGTAGGTTAGAGTAAGTTAGATAAAAATAAAACCTGAACTCAAAATCTCACAATAAATACGTTTACTAACCTCAAACGCATTTCAACGACAATGTCGCCATCTTCAGTGATGCACGGGCTACAGTAACCAAACTATAACTTTGAGTGTATCACTGAGGATGGCGACATTGTCGTTGATACGCGTTTGAGGTTAGTAAACGTATTTATTGTGAGATTTTGTGTTCAGGTTTTATTTTTATCTAAGTTACTTTCTCACAAGTCAAGCTCATTAGTTATTAAACTCAGTTTAGTGATAACTTATTTGAAATAGAAAACATGGTATTGCTTGGTATTTTAAACTTCATAAAGACGTTATAATTATATTATATGAAAACCAAAGTGGGATCAACCAAAAGTCATATTTTTAAATGACAAACTACAATATAGACATTTTTTTAAAATTTTACAAACTTACATTATAACTTAATTAATTTAAATTATCCATTTCTGTAATTTTATAATTATCAACCATTTATTACGACACTAAAAACAACTAGCACAGCACTGAGTGAAATTATAGAGGTTATATTATTGAGCTCAACAAAGCTGTTATAAAAGGAGGGAAAGTAATTGTGCGTTGTTCTCATAGTTCAAGCGTTTCTCTACAGATTCCAGCACTTTACACAGAAAATAATATACTTTTGTAAAAAGAAATAGATTTTAATAGATACGTAATGCTTTGTCCACTCACGATGGCCATACGAGTGCTCGCGGGATTTTGTATTGGGCACTCTGAGTGGCCATACGAGTTGGGAAGAACAAGACTGCGAAAACAAATCCAAGCTGATACAGAAAATGACATGAATACTCCCAGTGGCCATACGACTACAGAGGAACTTTTTTTAAACGCTCTTCGAGCGCAAATTGTTAATAAAGATATTTTTAGCAATAGCTTATCCGAAATTTTCCCAGTAAAACACAACTTCTATTATTTGAATAATAGTGATAGAACGTTCCTACAATTCTTAACGAGCAAATAATTTACCTTGCATATAAAGCCACCACATTTGTATTGTAAAAGAGCCTCTTTCAGATTCAAAAAACTCATGCTGGTCTTCCCAGTTTAGACAGTCTGCATCTTGTAATACATACAGCGAAATTAGACGACAATGAAGGTCCATCAACCTTTCTGCTAAGGATTCGGCCATTTCTTGGAAGTTTTTATGACTTGTAGCTAGAGAGAGCCTGTAGAGCATTAAATCATTTTACTTTACTTTACCTTGTAGCTAGACAAAATAAATATTGGTTTAATTGAATAATATTTCTTTTTTTGCCATCCAAATGATATTAATCAAAATTATAATTTTATTAACTTTCCAGTGAGTCATTTAACATGTAAGTAGTTTGCTCTCTAAATTATTTTAAACACAATGAGTTAATTTATTTAAATTTTTGTGTTGTGATATTTTAAATGTGACTCAGTGATGAACTACATATATTTTATGTTTGCGTTCGACTTGAGAATGGCGTCTTCAAACTTCAAAACTGATAGTCCCATCAAATA